>VZSC01017770.1:133325-202064 GCA_013398225.1 Steatornis caripensis
TGCATCCCATCGGGACCCATCGATTTGTGGGTGTTCAGTTTGCCTAGCTGCTCTCTAACCCAATCCCGATTGACCAAGGGCAAGTCTTCATTTTTCCGTGCTTCCTCTCTTATCTCCAGAGTCTGGGAGTCCTGAGGGCCAGTCCTAGCAGTGAACACTGAAGCAAAGAAGGTATTCAGTAGCTCTGCCTTCGCTGTGTCTGTTTCTTGTTCCTGCAAGTCTTTTTGCTGTTTCATATTCAATTATTTGTTTTTACTTACTCAATTACTTGGGTTTGTTTATTCAATTATGTGCTTTTTTTCCCCAGATATTTTTAGCAGTGTCAGCTTTGTTCATGCTGAAATACTTTTTTTTTTTTAAAAAAAAAAAAAGTGGAGCTTGCTGTTGTGTGTTGTCCTTAATCTGAAGGATCTCCTTCAAATGTCTTTCCAAGACCACACTGCATCTGCGGGGCCTGTGTTTACTGATGGAAGTTTTTCTTGTATTCCTTGCAATTTTCATGTTTTGTGGATAAAAAAATGTAGCCACATTTTCTTCCCGAGCTTGCTATATACATCTTGATAAGAATTTTTATCGCTGCTTCATCATAGCACAGAAGAAGCAATTTAGTTGCGCTCCTGTTCAGTGTGTAACAAGGTGGGGGTGTAAAAGTGGAACGAATGTTTTCTGCAAGCATCCAGAAGAGACAAGGCTCTCTTTTGTATAAACTTTTTACCAATTTATATTTTTCAATGGAAAAAATCTAATTTTATAGGGATTTCAAAAATAGCTGAGGTGGATTTTGCTCGCTTGTTTTCTGCTTTTGTCTTTTTCTATTACAGACCGATAGCAGAGAGGAATGCAAAAGCAAGAAACAAACTGGAGGTTTTTTTCACTACCTCCCAAAGTATGTGAAGCTGAGGAAAGCGAGGATGGTGCTGAATGCACAAACAAAATGGTGAAACAGCACAAGTAAAATGTACACAGAAATGTATTGACCGTTGTATAATTTGCACAAATCTAATCACAGATCTGATAACCAGGAAGTGGGTGGATTTGTTGTGCAGCCCTACTTTGTCCCTCCCCTGGTGCAACAGCTAAGATTGGTCTAACTCGGCACTCCACAGCAGGTTTCCCTTGTCAAAATGTGCTGGTTTGTGTGTTTTCAGTACTAAGCAAAGGCTTATTTCTGTCTTGCCTCTTATCAGCTTGAGATAATTCCTGTAAGGACAGAGACAAACATGGTGTGTCTGCCAGGCGTTCGCTCGCTTCCTTCTGTGAGTGGTTAGTAAACATTGGGCATGGCTTGTGGCAAGTGTTTATACAGTGATAGTTGCTGACAATTTGGTTTTATCTCTATGCAATGTTACCTAGGTGTTCTTGCTTTTAGAAGTCAGGTGAGAAATAAACAGTGAAACTATCTTGGAGAAAAAGCCAAAGAGCTCAAAGAACAATGTTCCTTAGACCTGGCTGTGCTGCCCACGTGGCTGATGGCAAGGTCAGAGCCAGGAAGCCAGCCGTGGTCAGTAGGGGCTCTGCTCACTATGACTTTAGGAATTACTGAATACCCAAAGTTTCCCAAAGGTGGAAAACAAAGAGACATTGTGAGGCACAAATGCTGTCTGTGCAGATCGTGTTTTCTGTGCACCAGCAGCCAAAGCCAAGGGAAGATCACGCTAATTCTGCAGCACAGGTCTCCATGGGCAGACTTACTCTACCTGTGGAGCAATTTAATTTCTGCAGGAAATCCAGATCTGTCAAGTGCAAATAGCCAGCATTGACTGTGCCTGATGCCTGAAGGACAGGATTTGCCATTGCCATTACTGTGAGCACTGCACACCTTGGTTGAGCACTGGCAAATGGTGCTGCTGGTTCTGGAGGTTGTGGGGCTGCTCCTGCAACCTGTCATGGGGAAGTGCTTCCGGCGAAGCAGAGGGATTTACCCCTACAAGGAGCTCTGTGCCAGGCAGGGTTTTAGCCCAGCAAGGTGCACTATCTGGCCAGGAATGTGTTGCAAGTCAGTAATTTTGCCAAAAATACTTAATATTTCTGAATGTGACTACATCAGTGGACAAGGGAAAAGCTATGAATGTCATCTATCCGGACTTCCATAAGGCCTTTGATACAGCCCCCCACAACACCCTTCTCTCTAAATTGGAGAGATAAGGATTTGATGGATGGGATTGTTCAGTGGATAAGGAATTGGTCGGATGGTCGCATCCAGAGGGCAGTGTTCAATGGCTCGATGCCCAGATGGAGACCAGTGACAGGTGCTGTCCCTCAGAGGTCTGTATTGGGACCAATACTGTTTAATATCTACATCAATGACATAGACAGTGGGATTGAGTGCAACCTCACAAGTTTGCAGATGACACCAAGCTGAGCGGTGTGGCTGGGATGCCATCCAGAGGGACCTGGACAAGCTCAAGAAGTAGGCCCAGTGGAACCTCATGAGGTTCAACAAAGCTAAGTGCAAGGGCCTGCAGCTTGGTAACCCCCAATATCAATACAGGCTGGGGGATGAAGGGATTGAGAGCAGCCCTGTGGAGACGGACTTGGCAGCGCTGGTGGATTAAAAGCTGGACATGAGCCACCAATGTGCACTTGCAGCCCAGAAGCCCAACCATATCCTGGGCTGCATCAAAAGGAGCGTGGCCAGCAGGTCGAGGGAGGGGATTCTACCCCTCTATTCCACTCTCATGAGAACCCATCTGGAGCCCTGAGTCCAGCTCTGGGGTCCTCAGCATGAGAAAGGCACGGACCTGTTGGAACGGGTCCAGGGGAGGGCCACAGAAAAGATCAGGGGGCTGGAACACCTCCCCTACAAAGAAAGGCTGAGAGAGTTGGGGTTGCTAAGCCTGGAGAAGGGAAGGCTCTGGGGAGACCTTATTGCGGCATTTCAGTACTTAAAGGGGGCCTATTAGCAAGATGAGGACAAACTTTTTTAGCAGGGCCTCTTGCCATAGGACACATCTACCATCTTTAAACTGAAAGAGGGTAGATTTAGACAAGATACAAGGAAGAAATATTTCACAATGGGGGTGGTGAAACACTGGCACAGGTTGCCCAGAGAGGTGGTCGGTGCCCTGTCCCTGGAAACATTCAAGGTCAGGCTGGATTGGGTCTGAGCAACCTGATCTAGTTAAAGATGTCCCTGCTCACTGCAGGTGCAATGGACTAGATGGCCTTTAAATGTCCCTTCCAACCCAAACTGTTCTATGATGCTATGATTCTTTACCAGCTTGAGGAAGTCTGTGCCTTTGAACCTGTGCTGCTGAAGCTTGCATGATTTCTCTGCATTGGTGTGCCACCACAGAACGCTTATTTGCCAATTTTACAGAACTGAGTGGAATGTTTGGAGTGGCTGTGCACGGGATGGTGAGTAAGGAGCAGGGGGAAGGTGAGGATGGAGATGAGACTGCGATCAGTGTTTAATCACTGAAGAGAAAGAGGGGTGTAGTTTAACGTTGGCTCTTATACTGTAAATCATAGAATGGCAGGGGTTGGAAGGGCCCTCTGGAGATCCCCCAGCCCAACCCCCCTGCTAAAGCGGGTGCCCCCAGAGCAGGGGGCACAGGAACGCGTCCAGGCAGGTTTTGAATCTCTCCAGAGAAGGAGACTCCACAGCCTCCCTGGGCAGCCTGTGCCGGGGCTCTGGCACCCTCACAGTAAGGAAGTTCTTCCTCATGTTCAGGTGGAACTGCCTGTGCTCCAGTTTGTGCCCGTTGCCCCTTGTCCTGTCGCTGGGTACCACTGAAAAGAGTCTGGCCCCATCCTCTTGACACCCGCCCTTTAGAAATTTATAAGCATTGATGAGATCCCCTCTCTCACTCTTCTCTTCTCCAGGCTGAACAGACCCAGCTCTCTCAGCCTTTCCTCATAACAGAGATGCTCCAGGCCGCTCATCATCTTTCTTGCCCTCCTCTGGACTCTCTCCAGTCGTCCCCTGTCTCTCTTGTACTGGGGAGCCCAGAACTGGACACAGTACTCTAGATGTGCCCTCCCCTGGGCAGAGGAGAGGGGGAAGATCACCTCCCTCGACCTGCTGGCTACACTGTTCTTGATGCACCCTAGGATACCACTGGCCTTCTTGGCCACAAGGGCACACTGCTGGTTCATGGTTAACCTGTTGTCCACCAGCACTCCCAGGTCCTTTGCCACAGAGCTGCTTTCCAGTAGGTCAACCCCCAACCTGTACTGATGCATTGGCTTGTTCCTCCCCAGATGAAGTTCATCCCTGGACACGTGGCTGCTGGTGGCTCTGATGCAGCACACAGATGGCACAAGAGCTTTCTAGTGGAGCATTACATAGTCTGCAGAAGGATTTGGGCTGGTTTTAATATACCCGCAGAACAGGAAAATTCCCTTTGGGAGGAGAGAGGAGGCTAATCTGTGTGAGTGAGGAAAGGTGAATACTGCTGTGATGGAGGCATCCTGATGATCAGTGTCTTCCAGTGGCTGGAGGGAGGTGGCTCAGGGGTATGGCACCCTGTGATGCCATGCCTGAGCTTGTTGACAAAATGCAGGGAGATGCAACTCGTACAGACCATCTCTGAGATAAATAAGCTCTTTGCATGGGTAAATGCAGAGCTGTGTTAGCTGAGGCTCAATACTGCAAGGAGCAGCTGAGCAATAAAATGTTTTCCTTGGTGATGTTTTCACTCCCTACTCCAACACTGTCTTCTATTCTAACAGCAAAGCACCTTGTGTGCCAGCTGTGGGAAGCTACTGTGCTTTCAAGAGATGCTGATGGACTAAGCCTTTTCTAAGGACTCCAGATGTTCTAGAATACATACAATTGGTTCCTACTTCAGCAGTACTCACAATATCCCCAGCGCAGGCTGAATGCAGGAAGGCAGCCCTTCCCCCAGAGATCACAGGTGGCTGTGGTCAGCTTGGAAACGGGGAGGACAGAGGCTGTGGTGGGGCCTCCCTTCCCAGCCCCACATCACCCAGCCCTGAACGTGCTAACGTGAACTTCTCTCTGTGTGAACATTTACATTGAATTTTGATATTAGCATTTCAGATTTGAGCCTTGCCCATGAATGAAAGCATTTATTCCTATATTATAAAATCCCTCTATTTCCCTTTAAAACCCACCTGTATTAAAAACCATTGTTCACAAAAAAATAGTGAGAAAATAAGCGGCCTCCACTTTATTGTCAAGATGTGGCCACAGAGGTGTCCCATCCCCTCGCAAAATACCACACATGGCAGACAAGTGCCAGCAGGATGACCTTGCTGGGCAGAGCCGGGGCCCTGGGAGCCACACTCGTACCAGCCAACATGCACTTGTCTTTGTTTGCCGGCTCAGGTAGCACTGTGCAGTCTGTCAGGTCCCTGGCCAGGGGACGTTGAGCTCTGTCATGTTGTGAGGGCCCAGGAAGGCACAATGCTGCCCTTCGATCACTCCCCTGCACGTTGCAGTCCAGCGCAGGAATTGAAGCATCTTGCAGTCGTATTTCCAGGGGTTGTGGGATAAAAACTCGTACTTCAGTTTTGGCAGTTCACTGAACAACCGGATGGGGAGGGAGCTGAGGTTGTTCTTGCTCAGGTGGAGGAAATGCAGCTTGTTTATGTACAGGAAAGCAGAGTCCGAGATCGAGGAGATCTGGTTGTTGTTCAGGTACGAGTTTCTCAAGTTTGGCAGGTGTCTGAAGGTGCAGTCAACAGCAGGGATTCTGTTGGCTTCAAGGTGCGTGATCTTGAGCTGGATCAACCCATTGAAAAGCTGATCAGGTAAATCAGCTATGAAGTTGTGTGCTAAATTTAATATGCCCAATCTGAGAAGCTTTGTAAAAGCACCATTTCGAATTACCCATATCCAATTCTTCCTGAGATTCAGATCATAAAGGGTTTCCAGGTCCTTCAGGGAATCTCTGCCAATGGCTTCTATGTGGTTGCCCTCCAAGGACAGCCTTGTTTCTAAAGGCTTGGGGGACGTACTGCATGTTATTGGAGGCTAAATTGAGTCTTTCTAAAGAAGGTAGGTGTAAAAACAGAAGTGGGTGGATTTCAAAGATACTGCAGTGGGATAAATCTAGGCTGATGAGGTTTAATAGTCCTCTGAAAGTGTTTGCGTGTAGGTAGGCGAGGCGTGAGTTCCTGCTGAGGTGCAGCTCTCGCAGCTTCCTGAGGGTGTGGAAGGTCCCTGGGGACAGGAAAGTCAGATTGTTCCCATCTAGCCAAAGGCTGTAGAGGAAAGTCGGGTTTCTGAAGACGTTGATGGTGAAAATCCGCAAGTAATTATTGGAGAGGTTTAGAGAGACAGTGGATACTGCTGTTCCTCCAGGGAGGGCTCTCAGTCCAGCTCTGTTACAGTGGATAATCTCTTGAGGTGCACATTTGCACATGCTTGGGCATGAACCAGAGATACCCTGATTCAGTCCAGCCTTTGCTGCACAAGTAATTATAAATTAACAAGAAAGAACATGAACAGCCACAAGTCAGCTACTGTATCTAATACATATATATTAGATAGTCAATAGTAGAGGAGGAGGCAAGAAAAAGAGCACGTACCTTTTGGATAGGTGAACTGCAAGCATTGCAGGGTCGTTTGGGCTGTGCTTTTAGTGCACAGTGAAAATAAATTAGCTGCTGCTTCTAGCAGCAGACCAAGGGGATCAAGTCTTTAGGCAGATAAAAGCTGATTAAATGCCACCCTGCTGTAAAGAGCATTACTGAGAGGCAGGGAGTTTTCTCAGCTGAGCATCACACTCTGACAGTGGGTTTTTCCCACCTCCTGCCCTCTGCAAATAGCAGCAGGTAACAGACTTCCCTCAGGACCTGTCTGGGAGAGGCTCCTGCTCCCGGATTGATCACAGTTCTCAGGATCTGCTTGGAAGTTTGCTGAAAACCCCTCTGGTTTTGGGGGAGTTTTTGTACTTTTCTCCAGACAGAGCTTCAGCAAAGGCAGCTGAAAGCGGCTCTGCCATCTGGATGTAACATGGGGGGCTCTCACCCTGGTGTGGCTGCAAATGCCGGCAGACGCCCTGGGCTCAGGATGTGAAGGAAAGGATGTAAGGAAAGCAGAGCTGCGACTGAGCCCTGAGCACAGCCCTGTTTGTGGCTGTGACTCCTCTGCAGTAAAATGGGAGACTGTCAGGAGCTGTGCAAGTCTCACGCTGCTTGCCAGCTGGGAATGTGCAGGGGAATGCTGTGTCCTGGTGCCCGTCTTCTGAGAATAAGCCTTGAGCCATCTTGAGTGCTAAAAGAATGATCCCCGTGGGTGAAATGCAGAGCCCCGCAAGGGCATGCTGCCCTTCCCAGGGCACTGCCTGTCTCTAGCAGGTCTGAAGATGCCACTGAGGAGCTGGAGCTGGGCTTGGGTACCTAAAAGCCCATTTCCTTGGGCCCCTCCCTGGTTTTTATCCTATATCCAGAGTGCAAAGGAAAAGTGCAATTGAGCTGTGCTGATTGATGCACTCTGCAGCCAGGGACCAGCAATCTGCAGGCTGATTATTTTGCTTATGATGCCAAGAGGACTAGACCCAGGCCTTGCAGCTGCTGTGTCAGCAGGACAACCAGTGACACAGTTGCTGCTCTTGTTTTTTCTCCCTCTTTCTCATGTCTCCCTGCTGGAGTTCTCCTGGTTTTGATGTGCTTGAAGCACCTTCTCTCAGCCCTCTCACTTCAGGTGCCTTTCCCTGCTTTTAGTTTTTGGTCTGTCTCAGCTATTTTCTTACTCATGTTTTACAGATTTGGGTTTCCTTTCTCTCCCCTGTTCTTCCAGACAGTGGCTAAAAACCAAAATATATGACATGCACAATGGTAAATACGAATTGGACAAATTTGCAGATCCATTGTTTTCTCAGCCGAAGCAGATTAGGTTTCTGTGCTGTTAAATTGCTGTGTTGGCTTCAGCTTCATTTTTTTCAAGTAGCAACTCCCCAAAGAACAGCTGCTCCCTGGAAGCTTGGCTGGGACGGTCACGTTGTGTAATGGAGACCATCTTCTAGCTGTAAACAGAATCATTTATTTAGACAGGCTTTGCTGCAGTGTTAGTAAGAGCCAAAAGCTGGTTTTCACCCTCGGAGCAGCAGTGGCAGCACCTTGCCAAGGGGCTTGTCCAGGGAGCCCCGGAGGAAGGTTGACACATGTACTGCTCACCCCATACAGCTACTCACATTTGCGGCCATGCTGAAGGTTTTGGTGGGTGAATCTTTGTTTTCTGCATTCCCGGCTCAACTGGGACTGCTCCTTCAAGGACATCGCTTTGGAGGGGTGACCTGCTGCTGCAATCTCCATAGCTTCTCTTATCTCTTGCTGCAGCACAGCTATCAATATCCATTGCTTCATGACTTTGCCTGTGCATCCCTGTGAAGGAGACAGGTTTCTGCTGGTCTCTGTGCAGGATGAGTGAGGTGCTCTGTGTCTGCTAGGAATGGTCTCACCTCTAGCAGAAATTTTGTGGCTCAGGCTGAAGAAGATGGATTGCTTGCTCTGGTGTCCTTTTTGTTCTACACAGGCTTTATTACTGGTTGTAGTTCCAGCAGCATTGCCATGTTGTAGCCCTCATTTAAGCCTAATGCTCTCTCTAATTCTCCTTGATTTCATATTGGAAATTTTCAGAGACCAAAAGTGTGCAGCTCTTACAACTCATCGTTCCCAGATGTTGCTTAACTGGACTAAAGCATAGTGGTGAAGCAGGACCACACAGCTGCAGAATGTCTCCTTGCTTCAGAGCTTGTAGGCCCAAGGAAGCCAATAAGTACCAAAATCATCAGATTTTTACACCTTGTCCTGAGTTTGGCAATTCCAGCTGCTCCCTGTAACGATTCCGTGAGGCACAGGGGGTGGCAACTGCCTTGCCAGGATTTCTGCTCCGGCTGCTGCTTGGGCCACCCTTACTGATGGCAGCTCTGGTTGCAGCTGCACTTGGAGTGGCAGCAATGCAGCAGTGTGCCATTGCTCAACACTGTGGAGAGCTAAAACTTTGCTGGGGGCTGAGTGTTGATCCAAGATAATGATCGCAGGTATATCCTGTGTGTGTTGCAGTGGCCAGTGCTCCTTTGCAAGAAGTGCTCAGCATTGCCTCTCCAGCTTCAGCTTCCTGACAATCATCGCTGCAGTCAGCAGCAGCCAGCATCGCTGCCACATCGAATGCTGCAGAGACAAGGTAAAGAGATGGTCCTTGAGAAGAACAACCACATGGTTTTTCTCTCTAGCTACTTTTTTAACAAATGCTTTCCCACTATGGTCCATTCAATTATGAGTATTCAGGTCTTGGGCTGTCTTTTCCAGGCTTAGCTCTTTGTGCTCCACATGCAGGGATTTTGGCTGTCTCACTCCATCTGCTAGGAGGGTTTTCTGGAGTGCATCACGTGTTTTGGCTGAGGTGACTCGTCCTTCCAGCTTTAATGGAAAGGCTGACCCACTGCAAGTCTTCTGTTAAAATGTGTTCCACCCATTGCATGATCGTGATGATGTTTTGTCTTTTCCTCCGTCACTGATTTATCTGACATTTGGGATTTATAGCCCAGCACACCCACTTCAGAAACTGTTTATAGCTGATGTCGAGAGCCTTGCCTAACACTGTAGATTTCAAGGAGCTGCATTCTCTTTACAGGATCGAGGTTTGATACAAGCAGTCCAAACATCTACTTTGGGATGGTCTTGCTGGTCTGATGAGTTAAAGGAGCAAAGTTTGCTTTCCTTAAACTTTCTTGTAGGCAAAGGTAGTGTGAGCAGAATCGCTTAATAGTTTGGTTGATTGAAAGAAGGGCTAAATAAGTTGGAATAGCCAAGTGTCAGGAATATTCTGACTTCCCCAAAGCTTTATCTGGCTGGTGAACTATCTTCCATGTATCTCAGTATTTTTGGAACATAGAGAAATTCTTGACAAAAACACTTAAAAAGCAGAAAATTATGCTTGCAGTGAGTATAGTTCAAAACTGCAAAGGAAGGAAGATTTTTATTTTTAAAGGATATCTGGAAAGAGACCTCCTGAGTACTCTGTAGCTCTGCAAAACTGGCCAGAGAGTCCTAGCTCTTCCTAAAAAAATCACTTTGAGACCCTAAAAAGAAATGTGATGTATGCTTCCACATCCTTTAAATGCCAAGTTATATACACATATATTAATCCTAATAAATCAGAAGTTAGACTAGAGGGAGCGCTCTCCCTCAAGCTGTGGGCATCAATGCCTTGATTTCTGCTGCTTATCACAGCAACTGGTCTGGAAGAAGTGAGCAGGGCAAAATTACCTGTGATGAAAAATTGTTCTTTATGAAAGCTGAATGTGGGTTCCCATTGCAGTCTGGCTGAGCAGGTCTCAATTGCTGAAATGCTGTGCTTCAGACGTAGCAGCAGCAGCGGGATTTAGGCTCTATGCCTCATGTGGGCAAGCCCTGGTGCCTGGTGGTTTATCTTTATCTGGGGCCATGACTCAAAGCTAAGCAGCACTGAGGAACGGAGCTCTAGCCAAGTCTTGCTGCCTTCAGCAAGGCCACGTGTGCTGCGGCGCTCGCCCTGAGAGCAGGCAGCGGCGCCAGGGCACATGTGCACGCGCTGCCTTTAATAGTGACGGGTGCAGCATGTTTTCCAAGTCAGTTACGTGCTTGTTTTCTTTACTACTTTCAGTAACTTGTAAAATGCTTACAGCCAATTATTTGAACAAACAATGTCATGGAGGATAATCTCAGTCTTGGCAGTGCTACTGGCTGGACACAAACATCTCATAGAAGAAATGCTCTGGAAAAGTTTTCTGCATGCTGGAGGTGGAAAGGGCATCCCTCTTCCCTCCAAACTGCCTCTGCCACTCTAGACACCAAACTGCTTCAAAATCTGACTTCTTCCATCAGATGAATGGGACCGGCCCTCTCTGATACCATACCGTAATAGGTCCTGACTGGAAAGCCCTTGCATTCACAGCTGTGCTGCTGCAAAGTGGAAAAGCAGGGTTTCCCCAGGCCTACTCAGTGCTTCCACATGAAATCGTGGCTCCAGGAGGGAAAGTGAAATACTGACCAAGGTGTTCCATTTGAAAATGCTAGTAGTTCTCTCTCCTGGCCAAAACACAGGGTTTGTAGACACCCACTGTCAGGACTGATCATGCTTCAGAGGTACGTGAGACAGCATTAAGACCCAGAATGGCAAGGCAAGAACCGCGGATGCCGAGTGCGAGCCGGACTGACTGCCTCAGCCATCAATTTTCAACTGGTTGCTGGTCACAACTACTCCTGAAGACCCAAAAAGGATGAAAGAAAACAGCCTTCTCTGCAGGAGTGCTCTGGGGCTGGGGAAGGACAAGGTAGATACTCCAGTCTTACTTGCAAGATTGAGCAATTGATTTCTAAAGAAACCCTTAAACAAACAGATGTGGGAAGGAGGAATGCATGTAAAAGTTTATGGAGTGCGAGGGGAACCCAGCTGCAGGTGGGATGGTTTCAGCGCGTGTGTACGAAAGGCCTGTCGTTTGGCATGATGCAAGTGCTCCATCCAGCATGATGGAAGTCGTTGCTCCCCCAGCAGAGTGTGGGTGCTGGGTCCCCAGCTCCTGCCACCAGCCCTGGGACCAGGGAGTCAGAGAATCCCGCTGTAAATCAGTACCAGAGGGGTCAGAGCCATACTGACCAACACTGGGTTACGCATCCTGGGGAGCACGTTTATGAGAGACTTTTTTCCCCTCTCACTTTCTCCAAAAGGAACAAATCAGTCCCATGAATACAGTCTGCGTCTGAATCTCACATTACTTTGAGGGTTTGACAGGCTGGCAAGGTTTAACCTCAAGAGCTGGCTCTGACTGTCTGCTGGCGCAATTGGATATGCTGACTGTTCGGAATATTCCATCCCTGACAGCAGCACTTTCCTGCAAAAACCCAGACCTAGGACTTGGGGTGCATGAATCCATTTGATTTTTAATTTGCACAATTGATCAGAAGTTGGTATTCGAATTGTATGTCTGTGTAGTTTTTTTAAAAGTTTTAGGGGCTTGGGGGTTTGGTTTGGTGATTTTTTTAAACGCTTCTAGTGACCTCTTTAGGTGCACAGGCTTGAGGATAGAAAGGTAAACCTGAGTGCTGCATGTGAACATGCAGCAAAATTTCATGCTTCTCTTCAATTGTGATTTATTTTTTTCTTGGTATAAAAGACGCACATAAAATCCTTCCCCAATACATAGCCCAGGAAGCACTAACTCCTCACCATTTAACACCAAACAGGTCTTCTTGTGGTGAAAACTCCCAGCTTTTGTAGCTTTGCAGCCAGATGAATGGTAAAAAGCCTGAAGACTCTGTACCTGGGCTGAGCTGTGTGCTGGGCTCTGATGCAGCAGATCCATGTGCTGGATTGAGCAGCCTGGCTGTGGAAGCTGGACAAACATGTCCTGCATGCTCGGGGGGCATTAGCTCAGCTGCAGCACTACATGCACAAGGCTGCCTTGTACGTGGACAACTTGGGCATCCATATTGAGTGTACCTTCTATTTCACAGACATGCATGTACAGGCAATGCTCTGAAATAGTGGGAGCAAGAAAGAAATAGCGGGGAATTGGCTAAATGGAGCTTCGAAGTGAGAACTTGGGGTCAGGTAAGGAATAGGATGTATTCAGCACTGGCAGGGGGAAGAATGGGAGCAGTATTTGGCAAAGGGCATCTCGAGTTATGACTCCCATTGCACCAGGTGCATCAGGCCCATCTCTCGTCTACTAAGAGATATGAACCCAGCACAAAGTTTCAAACAGTTTGGCAGTAGAAGAGAATAGACGCAGTCAGTATCTGAAGGATCAAAAGTGCATCTGGAAAGGAAATTGTTATATTAAATCTAAACAATTTGTGTTTGTTATCTTTGGAAAATAAACATTCTCATGCATTTTAACTTTTTCGCCTGCTTACAAGGCATGCTGGATGTTTGATGAAGGATGGGACAAGATCTTTCACCGGTTGTTTGTGTGCAAAGCAACTAGCAGCAAGAATTCCTGGCTGAGAGTGTCCTGTCACATACTGTTAGTTAAAAATCGAATGAATATGCATCAGTGTAAATGCTGACCTCTTAGGTCACTCACCTGAGAGCCGGCGGTCCTCCAGACCCAAGGCAGGGTATGTATGGGAGATTGGTGGCAAAAGGTGCATTTCTTCTTTGCAATAGGATACGTGATCTCTGAGCTTGCACATCCGGTGTGCTCCTACTGCACATCCTACTGTGCTCCTTGGTAGATGTTGGGTTTGAAGTTCTTGCAGCATGTCTCTAGAAGGTGCATTGTCTGTTTAATATCTCTTGAACAAAACAAGTCTCCTGGTAATGTTTGTAGTATGTGGGAACTGAGTGCAAAATCTTAATCTTAAAGCATTTTGGTTAAGTCTTGACTTTTTCAGCCCCCAAGCTATTATGGATATTACTGTTCCCTTCACAAATTTTTCTTTTATTTTTTGTTGAGTAATGCAAATTTCAACGCTTCCACTGTGTCTCCCCTCCTCCTCTGCATTTTCCATGACCACCTCAAAAGAGAGTGGGGAAGAATGAGTGGGAAAAGGAAGAGGAAGGGATTCCCCAAAATCAAACTAAACGTTTATGAAATGGGTGAGTATGTGCATTGGGGAGGTTCATATAGATCTTGAGATAACAAGGATGTGCTGAGATGTATGTTGTCTAACTCTGGCTGTGACATGCAGTGCTCGAGCCTTTGGGATAGATGAGGTCTCCCGTCCTGTGCAGTGATTTACTCTCCCTCAAGATACCTGTGATGTTTGGGTCTGCTTCTGTTTTATCTGCTCTCAGCACGTCACTTAATTGAGCTATGTCAGCTTGCTTTCTCTTCCAGTGTTTGCCTTAAGCACAGGCACTGTGCATGCTTGCAGCCTGACAGTCCTGACCACTGACTGCTTTGTCGTTGTGTCTGTGAAGCAGTAAATCAGCTGCACTGTGATAAATAGAAATGCTGTGTGGGATTCCCCTTCTTTAAATAACCCAGTTTCTTTTTGCACATAAAATGCCAAGAGCTGGACTCTTAATATGAGGCAGATAAAGCGAAAAGCTGCCAAGGACTCCTCTCCTTGCCTTGATGAACAGTAATCTCCTCCAGAGGATGTATATAAGTTTGCTGATGAGCTTTTCCAGTACTCTCTGCAGCTCTCTCTGGGTCAAAGTCACAGCTGGGCAGAAAGGTGACTTTGTTCTCCACAGCCTGCTCAGCCCTTGGTTTCTCTAAAGATGCTGGTAAAAGGCTATTTTCCCGCTTTCACCTCTCTTCTGGGTCACCTCAGTGTAAGCAGAACTGGTTATACAGCCTGTGATGCCTGTTGCCTCTGGTGTGTTGCACAGTCCTAGAGCAAGGGCAGACACTGGGGTTCCCCCAAGCCACTACAGTTGGGTACCCCTCGCTGCAAGGCCGTGCTGGTGTTCAAAGAACGGAATGAGCTTGGGTCCAGCTCCAGCTGACAATGGAGAGCCAGCCAGCAGCACCTGGCTGGGGCAAAGGGACATGTCACTGGCAGGGACTTCTGTGGTTGCTTTCCATCTGGCATGTGCAGCCTTGCCTGGGGTGCACAGCACACATGTCGCTAGTAGATGGGCTGCTGCTGCAGAGGTGATCACACTCCAGGGTATCAGGGCAAAATGTTTAAGGCTTACAGATGCTTGCTTTGCCTTAGTGCTTAATCTCTAGCAGCCCTGTCGGAGCTCCTTCCAGGGAGAGGAGGCTGGGGCCAGGCGGAGCATGTGATGTGAGGAAGAAGCAGATGTGAAAACTCAGTTTTGTGGGACTGGGAAGTCAGCGTGAGCATGTAGCCTTGCTGATCTGCTCGCTTTGGTCGTGTGCTACCCCAGTGCAGCCTCAGAGCCAAGCCTGCTCTCTGGCACATGGATTTGTCCTGCTGCTGCCCTCAGTTCGAGCAGTGCGCATGTTTTTGCAAGGACTTGGGCACTGGCTTTCCTGTCCTACTAACTGGGAGACAGGATCAGCCCCCTTACACAGGCAAGCTGCTGTGAATGTTGTGATGTTCCTCTGCTTTCTGTCTCTGTCTGTTCACACTGTGGTCAGCTCTGCCAGGACTAACACCCTGTTCCACTCTCAAATGTATTAACAAGTTCTGGGACTCCGCAGAGTGCATAGGAGTTCCCCTGCTCTCAGAGATGCATGAGTCCTTGCATGGAGGGTTGCACATGTTGCATGTACACCTGGGGGGCAGAAGGGGGTTGCATGTGGGTGTACCCTCCTGGCCCAAGAGCTGCAGCAGAAACCCATGGAGATATTTGTGTGAATTTTCTTTGAATTTCTTGCTTGCTTGCTTTTTTTTTTTGGTTGTCTTGTTCCTCTCTCCTGATTTACTGCATGTGCTCACGTGGCCTTGGAAAGGGGGGTTCTCAAACTGTTTTGCTTCCAAAAGGAAAAGAAGCTGGCAGGCGTTCGTATTTCAGTTCTCGAGTTATGTAGGTTAAAGTCTCCCAGTGGGAAAATGGAAGACATGAGAGCAGATTGCTGGTGCTGATACTCGCTAGAAGGAAAACAGAAAAACGGAGCGCGTAACTCTAGAGCTACCTCCAGACGAATGTGAGGTTTGAGAGGTATGTTTTCTATCTGCTGTTAGATCATTGATTCCATTGATTTGATTCAATTTGTGATAAAATGCCTCATTGTGTCTTAAGTAGTAGTAGGAATGACTAGTTTAGGAGCAGATTCTAAGCCGCCAGTTGTTCATGTGCAGAGGGGGAGCGTGTTTGTCAATGAAACGTTGTTCTCAGTAATGCAGCTAAAATTAACTCTGGTGTGGTTCAATAGAGGAACAGGAGTAAGTCGGATACATAGTGCTTTGTGACTAGTTCTGAAATTTCAGCTTCTGTATGTTAAAGTGAGAGGTTCAGGACATAAGAGTTAAGGTGAAATGGGGCTCCAGACCCTGTTCTGAATCTTCGTTGTCCCCAAACAAAAAGCTTTTCTCTGGTTTAAGACATGTTTGATTACAGAACTTAAGACATGTTTGATTACAGATTACAGTGGGCTTGTGATCGAGTATTTGGGAGTTTAAACACCGGCACTCTGCAGAACTGTGCATTAATAGTCTCATATTGAATTTTCATTGTTAGGACAATGTAAGTCAGTATATTCAAAGTAGCATGTTTTGCACAGAGCAAATGATAAGTTGCAGTACACTAAACTGTTAATACAGAAATAGGTTTGAAATTGTCAGTTGCCTTCTGTTAAATGAGATATCATTACCCAACTCTGTTGCTTTATCTTGGTCAAAACTTCTGTTGTTTTTAGGGCCTCTTGAGAATTCTGAAATGCCTGACTGGTTCCATAAGGACTTAATTAAAAAGGAATTCTCTCTTTCTGTTATATAAAATGAAATATTTGTGTATTTCTAGTTTGAAAAATGCCCTGCTTAGGGTGCAGACATGAAAAGTTGAACTGGAATAGACAGACCTGTCAGTTGAGTCTCCGATTTTAACTGGTTTGCAGCTACATTTTACTCTACTGAAACCCAGTCCTGATCTTTCTAAATTAATGGCAAATACTGCTGTTACATCCAATGCCTTCAAAGAGTGAGTACTTGACTGTCTATTGCTTGTATCTACATTGAAAATAGTTCTTCTTCTCTTCTGATTAAAAGCCATGATGAGAGCAGGAGATGCAGATTTGCTTTGAGAAGGACTCTGACTGTAAATGACATTTTGCAAAGACCCTTCAGTGTCTTTGTATCCAGCTGTGTGAATTAAAAAAGTCGAAGCTTGCTTGCCAAATAGCCTTGCTAAAGGGCTGTGAAGTCCCAGGAGACCCTCAGGTGTGAAGTACCTGATCCTTCCTGGCAAGTGCTGCCTTTCTACCTTATTTTAACTGTGCAGAGTGCCGGAAATAGTATGAGAAAGCAAAGAAAAGGATTGTGAGGAGCTTCAGTGCTGCTTTTGGTCACAGAAGTTCCTGAAGTATCTCCAGATCCTGAGTCAATAATCTTTCTCCATGCTGGCCACAGAAAGCACCATCTGTAATCACAGATAAAACCCAGCTGCTCCCTTTTCTGCCAGGCTAATTAAAAAGTGCTGTGACCTCCCTAGGGCTAATTGTGTCTTGTCAGTGTGATGGGGGAAAAGAGTACAGCAGGGTTGCCCGCTATTCCAGTACTCAGCTTACTGACATAATTTTAAATGGTTTTATTTTATTGTGACTGTGTGATTCCAGAGCTAAGATGACTGCAGAGTGCATGTCTAACACACTGTTTCTGATCTGCAGGTGAGCAATGTGATAGAAAAGTGCTGCTAACACATGAATTTCCTGCAGAACCTCCCTTTCCACCAGCACCAACATGCAGAGCAACTACTCCCTGGTCATCACCGTCAGAGAAACTCTCCAAGTCCTCTATACAGCGCTGACAAACTCATCGTCTGCGTTGCGCTCACACCCTCCCTGCCCACTTACCTCTTCAGATTATCAATTTTCACTAATTCCAGCACTGTTCTCCATGATTTTTGTTCTGGGGTTTGTTGGTAACAGCATGGTGGTTGTGGTGCTTTGTCGTCACAGTGGCCCCAAAACAGTCGCTAATATCTACATTTTCAACCTGGCCATGGCGGATTTGCTGTGCCTCACCACCCTTCCCTTCTGGGCTGTCTACTACGCACAGGGGTACAACTGGCTCTTTGGGTCTCTTATGTGCAAAATCTCCAGTTCTGTCCTGTGCTTGAACATGTTTGCAAGTATATTTTTCATTACGTGCATGAGCGTGGACCGGTACCATGCTATTGTCCATCCTATTCGCTCTCAAAGAAGAACTCCACAACAAGCTTTTTTTATAGCAGTGGTTGTGTGGGGCCTTGCCTGTTTGTCCTCCCTCCCAACTTTTTATTTCCGCAATACTCACTACATTGAAAGCTTGGGGGTCAATGCTTGCATTATGGCCTTTCCTCAAGAGAATTATGAAACATGGTCTGTGGCAACAGCCTTCCTTAAAAACTCTCTTGGCTTCTTCATCCCTTTGACAGTGATCACCACTTGCTACATCTGGATCAGGAGGCACTTGCTCAAAGCACAGGAGTTTGGGAAAAACAAGCAGAAGAGGGACAAAGTCCTAAAGCTAGTGGCTGCTGTTGTTGTGGCCTTCTTAATTTCCTGGCTCCCGTTCCACATTTTAACATTTTTGGATGCCTTGGCTCATATGGACATCATTAACAACTGTGACGTGACGGGGATCATCGACACAGCGCTGCCATTTGGCATCTGCATGGCATTTGCCAACAGCTGCATCAACCCTTTGCTGTATTGCTTTATTGGTAACCAGTTCCAGGAGAAGCTCCATCGCTTGTTTAAGCGGCGAGTTTATCAATTCAGCAGCCATCGAGACAGCTCTTCTTTGAGGAAAGGAAGCTGCTTCAGAGATGCTGAGACCCCCGTGGGCAGAGAAGGCGGGCCCGAGTCCTTGCTGTAGGCACAGGGGCATGATGTGGGGCAATGTCAGTGCAGCTGGCTGACACTGCAGCGGAGACATTCCTCTCTCCTGTTCCCTTCGTTTTGTGTCCATTCATTCACCAGCTGTTTGAAGGAGAATCTGGTTTTCTTATACATATGGATTTATTCTTCTTTCCTTTCTGCAATGAGAAGTCAAGTTTTACATAGCGGGAAGAGTCTGGGAAATAAATATCTTGATGGCATTTTAAATATCAGCATGTGCGTGGCTGAGATCAGTGTAATACAAAAAGGCAAAATATACCAAAGGACCATTGTACTATACCTACAATTGTGTAGGTGCTGAGTATTATACCCTAAGCTTTCTGAAGTTTTCTAAAAGAGATTCTCACTAGAGACTATGTAAATAAAGCAGTGCAGATACCTCTGTACCTATCTGTAAGAAAATATTTTGACATTTATTTTTTATATCTATATGATTATTTTAAATATATGTTGTATGTAAAATGCATCAAATAATACACCTCCTGCTTGCTTGGGCCTGGGATCCTGAGAACAGGTGGAGACATAGTTCTGTAAACTGCTGGGGACAGGAGAGTATTAAGGGGGGAAAGTACAACCACATGCAAGTTTTTATACCTTGCTCATAGCAGGCAACAGGTTCACAGGCTAGATGGTCCTTTGCTTTGATTCAGTGTGGTCACTTTTGAGAGTAACGCCCTGGGAACTGAACGTGCTACATCCCACTGCTACGTGGGCATGCCGAGTCTCACACACTGTCCAGTAGCCTTCAGGGAAAGGACTTGCTGATTGTGTAGACTTTTTGCATTTTAAACGTACTGTAATTGTGGGGTACTGTGCACGGAAAGCCTAAGTGACTCTGTCTTCACACCCAAAAGCAAAACCGTGGTGTGACTCCTAGGACTTCCTCACATTTCAGTATGGGAGTTTACTCATTTGTAAATAAAAGAAAGGGAGGGGGAAAGAGTATTTGGCAAATACTGATTCTATTTTGAGGTCGCTTTTGATTATTATTTGAAATTTTCTTTTGCTGGAAAGATACTGGTCCTTTTGGATCCTTCAGAAAGGATCATGTTCGATTGATAAGCTCAATCTAAATGAGGGATCTGTTAGCACCTTGCTCAATTGCCAGCAGGTTGTCCCCAAGCTGGGTGACCCAGGGTGACCGAAAGATCGTTAGCTTAAGGGAATTCTCTCTGACAAGTTACTCTTGAGACTCGGATTAGCAGTTTTGGGTCCATGGATCAGAAATTATACCTGCCAGTAGGGTAAGCAGGAGTCTAGCCTCCTTGGAAGTCCCAACTCTGGCTGGTGCCTGGAAGCTGTGGGAGCGTGGTGTAGGAGCTACCCTTTGCGTTTAGGCTGGGGGTAAATTTCTTCACTAGTGCCTGTGAAAATGGGATGTTGCAAGAAATGTGTCAGACTCGGAGTGATGTGAGATGACAAGTTTGTGCAGAACTTGGCAAAACAGGGGCTTGACCACCAATAACCACTTCTCCCTGTCCTGGTCTGGTGTTCTGTGATGCAGTATGTAGCTGGAGAGATGCTTGTCCCGGTAAGTGGAAGAGCCGCTAACGCATCTTCCCTGGAATGTTTTTGTTGAAAATGTTCCGAGGAGCTAATAGTGTCTGGGGCGTCAGATATTTCTGGAAGGACAAACTGTTAATTGCTTAGCAATGAGCATAACAACTCAATCACGCTACAGCAAAACAAATACTAAGGAAATTACCAGGTGTTCAAAGTGGCAGGCTCAGAGGAGTAATAAGAGGTTGTGGAGGCTTTTTACCTTTGCTGCAATATGAGCAACAGCTGCATTTTGGCTGCGGTTGCACCTGCTCTGCCCTCCCACAGTGCAGTCAGCATCGGTGGAGAGGAAAGCCTGCCGCGGAAGGGCTGCATTGTGATCTACTTGGTGGAAATGCTGATGGGTTTGGAGTCAAAGCTGAGAGTGGTAGCAGGGTTTCTTTGGAGAGGGGAATGTTCTGGAGCACTTCTGGGACGTCAACGGGTCTTTCCTCAAAGAGGGATGGTTTCTTACAAGAATCGGTCAGTCTCTGTCATATTTGCACATCAAATTTTGTTTGCAGCTTCCTTTTCTAGTTGTAGTTGATTACTGGCAGCTTAAATGAATTGTAGAAAGAGTCTCAGTCCAAACTGAGCAACCTGTGTGTGTCCCTGAGCTGACTTGAATATGCAACTTCAATGTATGAAGCAGAGAAAGGCACTGGCATTTATTAGCATGACCTAGCACTGGGTGGTGAGCTAAATGCTTTGTTTATGTAAGATATACAATAAGAAACGTTTGGTACAGAATGTTCTCCCTGAGAAGTCAACACAGCCTGAGCCTGTGCTGGCACCCACTCAGCACACTTGTCCCATTCCTCAGGCCAGATCCTGGGCAGGAATATCAGCTTGCCACCCTGCAGCCAACTGCCACAACTTGTCTGCCCTTCACAACACATCTTCTTGTCCTGGCTGAAGGGCGAGGAGGTGCCATGGAGCAAGTGAACTGCTCATATTTCCCCATGAAAATGAGGACTTTTGGATACTTTATTTGAGTGGTCCTGGCAGGAACACAGGAAACCTGAAGCGTGGGGATTGAGGCAGTCTGGCAGCCTTTCCTCCGTGCTGGCAGACTTGCTGCTCTTGTCTCGAGTCTCCTTCCCTTGGAGGAAAATGACTGCTGTTTTTGAGAAGGGCTGCTCTGTTCAGCAAGGTCCTGGGATGTGCCTTCCTCACGTCTGCCTGCTGCAGGATCCAGCTGGGTACAACAGAGAGGGACTTGTTGCTCTGGCCCAGGGGCTCTGCTAGGAAGGGTTTGTGAGTCTCCAATGGCTTTGTCTTACCAGATACCTGCATACAGAAGGAGCCCAGGGTTGCTGTCTTCAACTTCACTCACATATCTTCTGGTCTGAGTACAGTGGTCAGCCCATTGCCTTGCTGTTTGGTAGAGCCTCCAGTGAGGTACCTGGCTGAGACCAAACACTCCCCTCCCTGTTTGCTAGGTTTCATTAGAATCAAAAGAGTAAAGGAAAAAAACCCCAAAATGCCAGAGATAAATTGCGATTTGTTCATGGGAAACAGGAGGTTTGTGTGTGTGTGTGTGTGTGTGTGTGTGTCTTTAAAGGGATGTAATGCCTAACCCTGTGGGATACCCATCTGCCAGCAGTAAGCCTGCGTGCATTCACCTCACCTGATGAGGTGTTTGCAGGCCTTCCGCGCTGGCATTTCCACATCTGTAATCACCACTTTGCAGTCTTGTGCTGCCCTCAGCTTCACTGCCACTGGGAAGCAGAACTGTGGGATGCTGGGCCCATGTTTCAGTGGGGGCACACCTGCTGCCATGGACAATGAGGATGGGACTCAGGGGGGCTTACACCTCTTCTTCATGGGAAGCCCAGAGGCACCTCCTCACATTACCGCTGTCCTTGATAAGCCATAGGACATCCATCCATCCACCCACCCACCTATGCCTCTCTTCCTCTCTGTGCCCAAGCTGTGATCCTGCCCACTTCAAATGGCAGCCCTTCCATCTGTCAAAGACCATAGATGGTGGTGTAACTCCTTCAGCTTCTAAAACCAGCATTTTCAGCTTTGCTGTCTGTCTGCCACTGCGAGTATGTGGGGCAAGAAGCTAGTAGGAGACTGCACAGGCCTGGCTAAAAAGTTTCGGGACCTTGGTCTTGGAGTGATGAGCCCTGGGACAGGGAGCAAGCCAGACTCTCTCGTTGCCTCTTTTGAATGTTTACTTTCCACTTCCTCTTCAGCTGAGACAGGATCTTAATTTGACACTGTAAGCTCTGACTAGAACTCTGTTAATCCCCAAAACATTTCACAGGGACAAAGCAGAGTAATATTGAAGTGGAGGAGGGTCATGACATTAATTTCCCTGCCGTGAGATACATCTGAACTTACCCCCTCTCCTCCGCTGACAACCAGTAGCTCTTCAGTTTAAACAAACATAATTTTGCAAAGCTCCGCTCCATGCCTGTAAGACAAGCAGTTATGGGAAGCCAGGATCCGATGCGAGTTTTGGCCTTAAGAATTGTAAATTTAAATATTTTATTATTCTTACAGCAAATAAGAAAATCAACAGTCCTCAACCCAATGAACTGCAACAGTGCAAACGTGCCTTATCCAACATAGCTGCCAAGTCAACATGACAGACAGCTAAAATGAAAAAGAGGACAAGGCAGTCTCTAGAAATCAGACTCACCTTGTGACAAATATAAGAAGCCTTTCTAGCAGGAAGGAAAATGGTATAATCATTAAATGCATTTAGACAGAGATTTTTTTGGTATATACAATTACTATTGAATGATGTGTGGGAGAGCTTGCAGAGACTTAATGCAATGAAATGGAAAGGTATAACATTCATATAATATATCCATAGGGAAGCAGAAGCAACACATTGCTGTTTAAACTTTGGTTTAACAGTGTCTTCTGCATTCCCTACAGATGCCTCTGAGGTTGTGCTCTGAAGTTACCTGCCCACACGTGATGCAGTTCATTCATCATGGAGAAAGTACATGACTATAAAGCTGTTTGCTGCACTGGAAGCATGAGACTGAACTCTGCAACAAACTGCCTGTGCCCTAAACGTGCCGCTTTGTGCTTTGCTGCAAGATGGCACATGCAGCTGGAATGTGAGCCCTGAGGCTGGGCAGTGGGGAGCTGTCAGCTACAACCACCCCTGCCCCAGGCACTTCGGGCTGCCCGCTAGCGGGGGTGCAGTGCCATATGCAACGCATAGTCTCCTTCAAAAAGCACAGCAAAACATCTACATTAAGTGTTAGGACAGCATCCAAAAATTCAGCTGTTTTGCAATGACAGGAAAGTGAAAATTATGAATACAGCATGTGCTAGGCACACAGCTGTGTCATGACAGTAGAAAAAATGTAGCAACTACCACTGTCTCTGGAGGACATGAAGCACTTCATCTGTAGTCTTGAAATCTGTTGCTTCCCAAAATCTTTGACGAGATGATGTTTATGTGGCATGCAACTGTTTAGGGTCTTCACTTGCAGGAGAACATGGAAAGTTTTCTTTGCAGTTGCTGAGCAGCATTACTCTATTGTTTGGCTTGCACTGGTAAGGGCTTTAAGGAGTTTTACACATAATGAAATAGATGTCATGACCCTCATGCTGCTAGCATCTTACCCCGCAAACACCTTTACTGACTGCAGCGAGGCTTCTTCCAAAGTAAGGACAGCGCAATTTGGCGCTCTGTACAAATCTCTACTATTGTGAACTCTGGGATTCTAGAGCATCATGAATCCCTTTTTATCATAAAGTGCTGAATGTCTTTGTTTTACTGGATTAACTTTCTCCTTTTAGATGAGTATGGTATGCAGAATTTGTTCTTCAAAGTGCCTCTGCTTCTTTGGAAGAGGATTCCTCTATGTGCGGTTCAGTATGCAGTAAATACGTTTGACAAAGCTCTGCTTAAGGGTGTACTTTCAGACTTTGATAGACTTGTAATCTAATCAACATGTTTAATAGTAAAAAGATTTGGTTTTCTTTCAAATCTGTCATAGTAGACTGCTGCAGTTTGGATCGTGGGCTTTTATTAGGGAAACGATACAACCTGAGGGAGTTGTTTTCAAGGACAAGTAAAGAAAAAAGACTTTGCAATGTGATACTAAATGTGCTATATTAACTGGGGAGAGCCTCGTGGACATCACTGGCTCTCGGCCTGGGATCCGGCAATCTTTAATCTGATTTTATTTTGATCTTCATCCCCTGCTGGAATGCAAAGAGATCTTTCTTTCATACACTGGAACACCCAAAAAAAGAAATTACCCGGAAGAGTCAGGAATGTTTATTCCTTCATTTCTGCACCCAGCATGAATCTGAACTACAAGACACCTGGCTGCTTTTGTTGTTGCTAGCTACTTTTCTGCTGAGATTTGATACTTTGCAGATACTCTCTCTACGCTGAACTGGAAACACAAACAATTAATGAAAAGAGATAGCAAAGTTCTTACTGTTGGGCTACGCTGTAGCTAATTCAGCTGCAAGAGTACCCAGAGCGGACTTCATGCTGAAGGCAGGAGCAGATTTTATCCATACCCAAGCTGGGTGGGAAATTATGTTGTTGTCGATTGCCAAGACAGCACTTGGGTTAAGCAAGACTCTTTTAAGGCATACCATCGAAAAAAAGATCTGCCATTTGAAAAAATGTCACAGGTACGTGTGGAATGAACAGGGTGGATTCAGCATAAGGATCTGTTGAAAGTCTCTGAATAATTACTGAGGAATGTTCACAGGTTTTCCTTGGGTCGCAGATCAGGCAACACTGCTGAGGACTTGTTCTGGTGCATTGGGACACTGGTAACGCGTGGCCCAGTGAACCAAGCAAGATGCGGTTGGAGACACGCGAAGAATTGAGATGATGTTCCCGGAGCTCCCTCCTACTGTGGAACCCGTCATAAATCTTTGCTGTGTTCGTGTTGCTGGCTGTGCCTGTCCTATAATCTTTGTCATAACATTACTGCAAGTATGCATGATAGACCAGCTGAAAATATAACAGTAAATTCAGTAACATTTAACATCTTCTCTGAATAGCTCATAATAAAGTAGTGTAATCCTGGCAGTTAACATCTGCAGCTGTTGTACGGAGCATTTCCTTTGCCATTGCTCCCTTTGTGCCTCCAAGCTCTTTACAGGCCCAATATTTAAAGACAGCACAGACAGGAAATGTCTTCAGCTTCACTGGGGTCTTAACCCTCCCTGTCACTGGTTCAAGAGGAAAAATACTCCAAAGAAGCAGTGGAGCTAAGTCAGAGGTACAGCAGCACAGCAGGGCAAAGGGAGAGCTATGTGATGCCGTGACCGAAAGAAGTCACTAACCACTTTCCTCTTCACAGGGATGTCCATATGATGCCCCAGAGAAGCAGTCTGTTGTAGATCACCCTTGTGCTGGCTCTTCATTTAGTGGCTTTACAAGCTCCAGTCTTCATTCTCTGCCTAGCATGAAGCATTTACCTGCTCTGTAAACAAATTTGTCCTGTTTCTACTGATGGTGGAAGTTGCTGTTCAGCCACACCATGGTAAAACATGCTTTATTTCCTCATATGGGCTCACAAAACAGCACATACTGCTCTAAAGGCTGAACGTGCTTGCAGGCATTTGTTTAGTACAAAGCTTATACTGCAGAAGCATGGTGATTTTGCAATGAAGTGATTGTGTTTTCTGTGGTTGGGAAATATTGAAAGGCAAATTAAGAACTCCTGTCCTAAAGCCATTTTACCAGAGTGCTCCCTTGCTGTAGGCAATGCCTCATTTCCTCATTAGCCTCTTCAAGAAAGCTAAATGCTCCAATTAAACTATTATGTGCTGGTCTCTGCGTTAGAAACCTCAGTCACACCAGATTTTTTACCATCCATGAAAGTCTCTTAAATGCTCCATGATTCGCCACGGTTTTCTGCTTTTGCAGCCCACCTGGCAGCAAGAGGACACGCTACTGGAGTGCATGAGCTTTGCTCAAAGGGGGAGGTGAGGCTATGATTGGTTTTTTGGATCTGACCTGGGAGAACCTAAGCAGAGTAGAGAAGAGAAACTATTCTGTCGTCACATTCTCTTCTTTTCTTTATGCTCTTGCACTTATGAGTTGGACAAAGGGACATCGTGGGTTTTTTTTTCAGGAATAAAATACTATATATACCTCCTTGGAGGTTGCTGTGTGATTAAAACATTGTTCAAGGCTCAGGCTGCAAGCCAAGTTACAGATACTCAGTTCTGTATTCTGAGTTACCAGTGAATGCATTCCAGTTAGGAAACAATGAACTATTTTGCAATGTTCGTCTTAAAACCGTACTGAACAAAGTTCTGCAGATTTGCTTAACGATTTTTTTTTTTTACTTTTGATTAGGTCCTTAGGTGATATAATGACGTATCAGACCCTCTCTGAAAGAAGAAAGAGGCCATCTAGTGCTGAATTACAGGCTGCTGCAGAAAACCATCTGCTTAGAAGGTACGAAAACATAACTTCCGTGTAATAATAATACTGTCTGTGGGTTTTGTTTTTTTTAAAAAGAGACAGAGTTAGGCATTGAAAATCAGATCGCAATCAGCGGTACTTTAAAAAGTTCAGCCTGTCTATTTTATGGGTGGATCTACTGCTTATCATAAAAGAGTGAGGTTTGGCAGTCTTTGAGTTACTGAAGGTTCAGTGTAACACTCAGAAGACAACAAGTTCCACTCTGTTTGGTAACTATACCGACATATTTGTGAAAACCCCACTACCCCACAGGATACTATCAAAGCTGAGAGAGAGGTGAAGGGTAATTGAACAAATATTCATGAAAGGTAACTGGTGGTGCCAGACCAGCTGCTGGGGCACTACAGAAAATCCCTGTGGGCTGCTCTCATCCGTGAGCAGAGGTACCACTGGCACTGTAGGACCTCTGGCTTCCTTTATATTCAGTGGCAAAAAAAGGTGCCCCAGCAGTTTGTTTCAGGTCTCATAAGTCTGAATTGCCTGCTGGCATTGCTCCTCTTTCTGCATTGACTTTTAAGGGAGCTTAGAGCTACTAGTATGTTTGGAAGAGGGTCTAAACTTACGGTTTTTTGACCTAACATCCCTTTGTTGTCCTCTGGAGATACTTAGCTTTTCATGCATTGTCTGCATAAAGAAATTGGGTTCCTAGCTGACTGTGCTTAATCTCACTTGGATGACTAATGTAGGTGACATGAATAACTCCCCGAGGCATGTATCAAGCATCTCTATTAAATATTGGCCATGCATGCTTTAGGTGTTCAGCCAGGCTTCCAGTGACACCCTTGCTTTCAAAGGGAATCTACTGTATAGAGAGTGCAGAGTAATCTGGATATGTACAACCACTGCAGGGAAATGCCTGTATCCGTCTGGAATGAGTCTGTGTATATAACATGGAAAAATTTCACCGGGAGAAGAAAAAACAGTTTTCCACGTGCCCTTCTGAGCCATGGCTGAAACAATTAAAGTTCTTAAATTTTAGATTCATCATATTTTGGTGCTTAGTTTCTCTTGTTAATCAGTGGCAGCTGGAACTTTCTCAAAGTTTAGTGCTTTCCAAATTAGACCCTAAGTATCTTCTTTGAAGCACCCAGAAATGGAGGTGCCCAAAATCAATGTCTCTGTGCCCTTGTGCCCATTTTATTGTATTCAAGCAGTGTCATGGAAATACTTCCTTCCTACAAGTATTCACCATGCACATCAGGACCTTGTTTTAGCAGCGTCTGCAAGCACAGGATTTAACACGTCATTCTATGTTGCCCATACTATGGTCCCCAGTGGCACGGAATTCCAGTAAGGTCAGTTTTATTTTTTCCATAGGTATCATAGGAGTTCTGGCGCACATGACTTTTTTAAAAAAAAAATTCTACATATAAGTCAAGGGCAAAACAGAAGCCTAGGTAAGATTCCATCTAAGATTACACATTGATGGAATCAGCTTTGTTCTGTGTTTGAGGCATTTTTCTGTGGGCATAAATCATTGTTTTCCAGATTAAATGGGAATAGCAAAAATACTAATAAGTTTTTAAAAGTTGCATAGCTTCAGAGAAAAAAAACACATTTAGAGGACTCAATGTGACAAACTCCCCAGATATCGATATTACTTTATACCTAAATGAAATATTTAATATGTTTGGAAAATGCTTGTGGCAGTTCCATGTGGCAATTCCAGCCCTTTTCTATATTTCAGTAGAAATTCTAACTCAGTTTGGCACCTATGTGAGTACTAAATTAATTTCAGAAGCAGTTTGTTTTTTATTTGCCGGAATCAAAGTTAGTCACAGCTTAATAGGAAGAAAAGCTGTTAGATATGTCCTCTGTTCATGAACAGGACAGGCTAGCGTGAGCTTAGGTTTATTTCTGTGCCTGTCTAATATCTGAAATGCCAAGATTTTAAGACAGGAGGGATGTTCATAATTGTCTACCCTTATCTTCTGCACAGGAGCCCGGTGAATTAAATCTTGCTTCAGCCAGGGCTTGCGGTTGAACTTAATCAGTGGTTTTCTACCTCTTTGGATTTATGAATCCTAAAAAAAGTCCTGTGAAAGTGCAGGCCTAAGAGAGGACTAGCAGGCTGTAATTTTATAATTGTTCTTTGTGAACCCTTAGAAGTAGGGCACTGGTCTGCAGGGATCATAGAATCATAGAATCATAGAATGGTAGGGGTTGGAAGGGACCTCTAGAGATCATCTAGTCCAACCCCGCTGCTAAAGCAGGTTAGCCTAGAGCAGGTTGCACAGGAATGCATCCAGGCGGGTTTTGAATCTCTCCAGAGAAGGAGACTCCACAACCTCTCTGGGCAGCCTGTTCCAGTGCTCTGTCACCCTCACAGTAAAGAAGTTCCTCCTCATGTTCAGGTGGAACTTCCTGTGTTCCAGTTTGTGCCCATTGCCCCTTGTCCTGTCGCTGGGCACCACTGAGAAGAGTCTGACCCCGTCCTCTTGACATCCACCCTTTAGATATTTGTGAGCATTGATCAGATCTCCTCTCAGCCTTCTCTTTTCCAGGCTGAACAGACCCAGCTCTCTCAGCCTTTCCTCATAAGAGAGATGCTCCACTCCCCTAATCAACTTTGTGGCCCTCCGCTGGACTCTCTCCAGTAGTTCCCTGTCTCTTTTGAACTGGGGAGCCCAGAACTGGACACAGTACTCCAGATGCGGCCTCACCAGGGCAGAGTACAGGGGGAGGATCCCCTCCCTCGACCTGCTGGCCACACTCTTCTTAATGCACCCCAGGATGCCATTGGCCTTCCTGGCCGCAAGGGCACACTGCTGGCTCATGGTGAGCCTGTTGTCCACCAGCACTCCCAGGTCCTTCTCTGCAGAGCTGCTCTCCAGCAGGTCAACCCCCAGCCTGTACTGGCACATGGGGTTGTTCCTCCCCAGGTGCAAGACCCTACACTTGCCCTTGTTGAACTTCATCAGGTTCATGGACAAGAGACTGCAAACCACTGAGCTGTGTTTTCCAACAAATTGGAAAACCATGACCTGTGTGACTGAATTGAGTTTAACATGCTGCAAACAAATATGCGTGTGCCAAGGTGTACACACGCAAACTCAAATGCTCTTAAATTAAAAGGCACTGTTGCTGAATCATAGGCACTAACACTGATCCTCTTGCATCTACAGAGTAGCGCCTCCACCCGTGAGCCATGGATATCAGTATTACTTACAAACCAGTTAGATTCGTCATGGAGAAGGACAACACTTGCTGCATGGATGTCATCAAAAGCTCTCAGAAAATATTTCAGGTTATTTCTTTCTGTTGTACCTTTCACAAAAGCTGTACCTTCTTCTGTCTGAAGCAAAATGATTACTTGAGTAAATAAATACCACCTGGCAGATTTATCAGCAGCTGTCTTTCCTTTCAGAGTGCTAACGTCTACCTGCAGAGTTCAGTGTTCTGTGTCTTGTGCAGTTGAGGAAATGTTCATAAACCCTTCAGACACAAAAACTGAAGGAATGCTCCAGAGCTTTTCTGATAAGCTTCAAAATTCCCTGGCGCTATTAGTGTCTTTACTTTACAAATGTGAAGAAATAATACAGACAAAAATTGGACACGGAATGACCACACACAGACAAAAATGCCATGTTTCATCCAAGAGGGAACATTCTTATGTAAGGTTTATTTTAACAAGATACTACCAGATTTTTTGCCGTTTCCAGGAAAACTCAAAGCTAATATTGAGAAATCTGACGCTGCCTGTTAGTTTTGTTCGCTGCAATAACTCCTGATCAAAGAGAAAAGCACCCAAAGCTTCACTTTGCAGTCCCTTTTCACCCCTTTGCTTTTGTACAAGCCTACTGAAGCTGTCTTTTAAAAGCTGTCAGGTCAGCATTTCAGAGCTGAACCTGACCATCCTTGCCCTGAGTAGGGCTGGAGTCAGTCATCCCTGTTAGTAATGACCCGGTCGGTTTTGCTTTTCTTTTTCTTAAGCTTACCTTTTCTATTTTGCAAGTCTCTAACCATCTCTACTCATGCATCTTCCTACCTGGCTCACAGCTCTTACAGAGCTTTAGCACTGCGTTCCTTAGAATTCGAGTTAGATTTTGTGTCTGATTTTACTTGTCTTCTGTCCCCTCTGCCATGGTTACTTTCTTCCTGTGACCTTCAATGGTTTCAGTACAACTGGTTAAGCTTTATTTTCGTTTTTCTCCAGATAGAAAATAAACTTTGCTAAGTCATTTTATTTTTTAACACAGCAAGTTGCATATAGTCAGACCCAAGAGTCAGTTGTTTACACTGAGGTTCTTCCAAATTTGTTAACCTTCTCCTCTTCCTTCCCTCAAACCCCATTACACAAATGACCAGAGTAGTGCTGGCATGCTCCTGGCATACGTAACTGTTGTTACAGAACTTAATACAGGAATCCTGCCTTATACTCCATTAAAAAATCAAGCACATCACCTCCTTTGGCTGTTGGACTTTGATGATTGATTGATTTACGAAGTGGGAAGCTATGACTTCTTCCTTTCCTTCAGCTCCTTCCTTCATTTCAGCTTCAGGAACTGAAGTTTCTTGCTTTTGGGAATGCTTGGTAATAGCAATGAAGACAGTCAGTCTTGTTTTAGAAGAAAGGGTGCGGGTGGCCTGTCAAGGCACCTTCAACCTGCAGCATCAAACCCTCTTTCTCCTTCTTCCAACAGGTACAAAAAAGGGCTTGTAACCGAGCTTCCTCAGGGAAGAGGATCTACTCCAATAGACTTGCAATGAGAATATACTTACTTTTTAGCAAATACCTTTCTTTAAACTGCTGCCCTGCAATAAATCCAAGGTAAACTCTAAATCAACCATCCAATAATTATGCTGCATCTAAATTTGTCCCAGACTCTGTAGTGGAGAAGAAGACACCTCCCCAGAGGATCTTTTTGTAGTTCCTCCTAACTGTCTTTCTGTGTTATTTTTTTTTATCGCTGCCTGTTGTACGAAACCTAGTGGTGTTTGTCCAAGATTTTTGATCTAATAGCTGACCTTTAGGTCATCTCTTTTTTTCACAGCCTTCTCAACTTCTTGTGTGAGTCATAAAAAGCAATTATTTGTGTAGGTGTAACTCTGTGAATGTTCCTCTGGGTCCCTGCACAGACTGCACAGATAAACTACTCCCCCCAAATTATGCCATGAAAAATTTGTGATGTACTTCCTGAAGAACTGGTCAAGTATTGCTTAAGTGTAATCCTCTAAACTTTTTGCTGCTGGCCTTAACCCTCTAAACAGGTATTTCTCTAATTCTCAGTAATATACTTTGGGACACCATCCAGCACAGTGGGTGACAGTGCTTCCTTTTCTTTCTCCCACCAGGCAGCAGGTCAGAGGTTTTACTGTCACTTATTTTTTCGATAGGAGGGAAACTTGCTGGGAGCACCTAGGGAAAAAAAAGAAGTCTGCTGTCGTATTTACCTTTGGATGGAGTGAGGGAGAGGGACTGGTCAGTGTTTGTTTTTGATCTGGCAGCCAATGGGTTCCTGGTTTTGTTCCAACTCCTTGGAAGGTTTGTCTCATACAATCACAAAACTCTCCCTATTGAGCAATAGTTTTGTTCTTCCTCCGGAGCATAACTACCTTGGAACGGTCCAGCTGGAGCACAGAGTAACCACAGGGCAAGGGACTGCAAATCCAACATCTGCCTTGGGCTGTTCCGTGGTGAGATCTGCTCAGAGCAGTTTGGAGGGGATGACAGTCTGCGCTCCATGCCTGCCTGCTGCACTGTGCTCAGCTGCCAGGTCTCCAACACCAGTTAAGGAGAACTGCGCTCACAATCCCTGGCGCTGGGAAAACGGAGCCCGTTCTGACAAAGCTGGGTGTGATTGCTAGACCAGACCCAGATGAGCGGGAACAGTTCTTCCCAAATACAGCTATGTGTGAGTCAAAGAAGGTCCCATGGATGCTTATTAGTTGAGCAGTCTGAGGGCAGAAGCCTTTAAGGGAAGGACTTTCCTACGCAGGAGGAAATTTGTCTGCATTCTTCTCACTGTTGCATTACAGCGGGGAGGTTATTATGCCTTGGCACTCCCGGTGCACACCATGCCAAACTGTACCACAGTCATAAGACATGACATCAGCTGCAGCCCATGTGGGTGGGCTCCAGTCTGGTGGAGGCAGGCTGTGGGGTTTTAACTTTCCTGAAGTGCAGGGCCAGAGGGGAGTCCTGAGAGGGGGTGAATATAGTGGGATAGGGGCCTGGGAAGAAGGCAGAAGTCTCAGTCTCACCTTTACTTTCTACTTCAGAAGAAACACCTTTATCTTGAGGTAAAGTCCTCCTCCCCTTCCTCCACCCTTTCAGTGAGGTCACTGTAGCTGAGGAATGTGTACATGAGTTTTGAGAGAGAAAAACATCCCTCTCCCACACCCAAATATAGCCCTTAGAGCCTACACTGTCCTAAGACTTAATAGCATGTCACCTGCGGGTATCATGATAATTTAATGAAATATTAATCAGTATCTTCTATTGCTAGTACTCCTCCCTATTCTAGTCTGGGTCTGCTATTGGCTTCTGAGAGGCTGCCAGTTCAGCTTTGTTATCTTGAAGGGCTGCAGAGTCCATGGACATTCCCCTTGTAAGTGATCTTGATATTTTTATCCCCGGTGTGATCCTTGAGCAGGCATCAGGCAGCAAGCTGGCAGCTGGCCAAGCTTTGCTTTCAGACAATGCTCTGCAAACGTGTGCCAGCATCCCACAGCTGATCGGGTATCCGCTCCCAGTCTGCACCTGAAATTACAAAATCCAACGTCGATAGGCTGGTGTGCGAGGGGAGGAGGGAGGTTAAGGAGATATGGCTTTTGATCATACAATGGAGAACATCTGCCTCTTTCCTCACTGCACTCGGATTCTCTAAGGGCTCCGGGCTCTGCCTGTGCAGAGGCACATCAGCTATCAGAACTGAGGAACATCCCCCCCATCCCATTCGTACAGCTTTCTGCAATAACCACACATAATCTTTAATACTGTACTGCTCCTACTGACAAATCAAAGAGTGCAAGGTCTTGAGGTGCTCTGCACTACAAAATGCTACACAAGGATAATCTTAGGTTAGATACGTAGCTTAGTAGTTATCCCAGTTTTATATGGGAGGAAACAGAAAGTTGAAATTGCCCTCTCAAGCTGTATGTCTGCATTCCAGGCATATCCCAGCCTCCCACAATCTCCCTGACAGCTGTGCGTGAGAGAAGATGGAAGCTGGTCAGCAGTGAGTCTGTGTCAGACTCAGGATGGGTGTTTGTAGTTTCAGGTTCCCTGTTCTGTCTGGCAAGCCATATGGTCTCTGCTTTAAAATCTGTAATAATGCACTATAAGCCATGAGAACATGAAATGATGCCAGTAATTCCATTTATCTCACCTGCTTTTACAATGTAATAAAAACGGAAAATTTATGTGTCTGGAAATTCTAAGAACTCGCTTCTTTGGAATCACTATAAAAAGCTGAATTTTTTTAGTTTACTATAATAATTTTTTTTCTGATAGATTTTACTATTTTTTTTACTATTTATTATTTTACTTTTTTTTTTAAAAGATCAAAACAACATGATTTTTTTTTTTACTAGATCAAGGTATTTAATGCCTTTATCAATGCAACAATGTTAAAACCAAGGTTTTTCATTCTATTGGACTGAAAGGAACATTAACATTGAATTAATTTAAGTTGAAACAAAATATTTATGTAGAGAACAGATACGAGTTTAATCCTGCTAAAGTCCCATTACACAACTCTACCAAGTTACTGCTCTCTTTGGAGAATTGTTCTGTGGGTAAATTTCCAGCCAGTTGTAACAACAATTGCTGGAATGAGACTGGTGGGCTTTTTCCATCGTTCCAAAGTCCCTAAGGCAAATAATTTTTACAGGAACATAGAAATAGGGACATCTTTTAATAAGTGCCACAGCTTTTCATAGCAATGGGGTAAATACAAACATCAAATTATGAAGCAAGTAGATCATGTCGTTTGGAGGATTTAGTTTGGCAATTGCCAATTATTTTTAGTTTCTGAATTCACCCTTGAAACTGCCATTGGCATGGCGTTACTGAGAGCTGTTGGTGCCCCTTACAGGAAGGACAGATAATTGGTTTCTCTACACCACTTGTCCTCTGCAATTGCCTTGGATCCAGTCATGTGCCTGTAGGGCAAGAGTGACTGTTTTGGTATTCCCTGTGGGAACGCTCAGATTGTCTCTTCCTGGAGGTGATGAAATCCTGATCCTGCAGTGCCACTTCTGCTTGCAGCTTTATGGTGTGTGCTTTTCTTTGCCATTCCCTGGCCTTTAAGTAATTTCCACTGAATCAGGTTCGGCTATTACTACACTGGGGAATTCTAATTCTCAAGAGAACGAATGGTTCTGACCTGACAGTTATCTCTTTTCCCAGTTTCTTTCCTGGAAACCTTCACCTTGCTCTCTCCCTGGCTTTGGCATTCATCCTGTGAATATCTGTGACCTTTAGAAGTATTCCTGTGCCAAAAGCCAAACCAAATTCTCCTTACGAGTTCAGTAACAATTTCTTCAGTCAATGCAGTGCTTTAAAGAGTTACCAGTGATTACCAGTTTTGTTTTAAGCTGCTTTCTGCCCACAACTGTGTACATGGCTTCATACAATATTCTTGATCAAATATGATTTCCTACCAGATTTCTAAGCTAATAAACATATTCTGTGGAAGGATACAGTATTTTACCTAAGACAGAGCGAAGCTCAGCGCCAAGCTCTGGGTTGCAGTTCAGAGCTCCGGTTCTGAATCTGTCCAGTGGCTCCACTTATGAACTTGACCTTGTTTCCTAGCTGGTGTTCAGATAAACTAGCCTTCCTGTAACATGTCGGCCCTTCAGAGAATAAGGGAGCTTATAATCTTTCCTTTATGTGCAGTCCCAAGAACAGCTTTCGAATCCAAAGGTTAACTTCGGATTTCCTGACAGCCAGCCTAATGAATCTGGACATTTATTGGAGTGCTTTCAAGATGAAAAGGGAGCGTTGTACATAAGCAATCATAAATTCTGTACTCAGTAAACTTTGGAACACTGATGGATTATTTTTTTTTACACATTATTTAACTCAGAAAACTATACAGATAGCCTTTCAGAAGATGTTTCAAGTATGGACATACTGCTGTATTAATAATGAGTACAACATGCCTTCACAACATACTCACAAACCATCACGCTGTCTTTACATGAAGAACAAGTACCTAGTGGGAAAATACACTTTGGTCTGAGAGCTGAAATATGGGCAGACTTCACTGTAATCAGCAACAAAAAGATCTATATGCCTGCAAGAAAGACCTGGGCCGAAGCGTGGACATTGCATCACAGGAAAGAAGGGCTTTTCTTTAGTGTTTTGCACAATATGTAGGGGTTTTCACAGATTGTAAATCATTGCTTGAACAAATTGTCCGTTGCGTAATGTGAAGGCCCAGTCTCATTTCCTAGTTTAGCTCCCTCTACCTTCAGCAGAAGTGAAATACCATTTTAAAGTTTTACTAAAGCTTAAGAATTTTTGTCTGTCTTTCTTACAAATAATATGAGCCTTTGCATTAGAACAAGATATTAAAATCCAAGTTACTAGGAGCAGTTGGAGCCTTTACCCATTAAGTTGATCATGCGGCTAGATTCCCAGTCCATAGTGAGTTGTACTGGCTAACGGGGCTGACTTCCATGTTCCTCATGATATGGTCAGGATCTTCTACCTCAGAGGTTTATGTCTGGTGTTGCTGTCAGAGACTGTCCCAGTCAGAAAGCCTGTATCTTGAGAATCCTATGGAATAAAATTTGGGAGGGTTATAATTAACAATGAACTTAATGACTAACTAAGCTCGACGGCAGTGAAAACTTCCTGATTAAGAATGCCATCGCAGCTTATACAAGACATTTGGTTTTGTTTACACATTTTATTCTCAACAGTGTGTGTGTGTCTGTGTTCTCATATGATTTTTATGGTACTCCAAACAAACTGTCTCTGATTGTCTTGCATTGGCATCACCATTTAAGTTCATGTAATGCTTCCCCTCCTGGATGTACATATAGTACAAACAAAAATCAATGTCAGAAGCAGAAATGGAACTAAAAGAGCACACAATTAGACTTCTTTAACTGATGTTGCTACATCTAGCAAGACAAGACCGAGACGCATACCAACCTTGACCTGAATGCCACAGTGATGGTGATGAAAGACAGTGCAAGAATGGGTGCCGCTCCCACATGAGCTGACACTGAACACTGCCAGATGGTCCTACAGCCTCTGTATTTCTGTGGTGAATCTGCTCCTGCAGTCCATATTTCTTTAGCAGCACAAAGATATTTTTCTTCCTTACAAGAATATCTTTTGTTTCATCAACTCCAGTGTCCCTGCAGAGGTGTCAGAGAATGCAGGAATTGAGGTGCTCTATATATGCGTCAGCATTTTCTAAGAAACAGTCAATAAGCACCTCAAAACATTTATGTCCTTTCAAAGTCCTTATATCCTTAGATGATAATTGGGCTGCAATTCTTGTGAGAGCAAGCTTTCTTCTGAGAATTTCAGGGTATCTTTTTTTTTTTTTTAGTGGAAAGTATCTTTTATTGGCTAGTTCAAGAACGCAGCAGGAGCTGGGAGTAAGGCACTTCAGTAGTTCGTTTTTTAAAGTGCTTTACAACACTAAGTATAAAATCCTCCTGGATTTTATTCCCCCTCTCCCAATTGAACCACCACTCTGACTGAATGTCTGCTCTGCCTCAAATCAGATTTCCTGTGTGGGTCTGTTTCTCAGCATCTGTCTGCCTTTAATCAGCATTCCCCCAGTAAGATCTTGGGGACCAGGACTGTCCCTCAGTACATTTGGCACATGGGCTGAGTCTCTGACGACTCTTACCATACTAATCAAATAGCAATAAAATAAAATGGTGACGTCCTACCCATACTTCTTCATAACCGGAGTTATCTAAATATGAGTCTTCTAATAACCTGCATGAATTAGTGGCAAATTCATGGGCAGGGCATAGTATATGGGAAGAACAGGATGCAGAGGCTTTCTGAGGGATGGTTGTCACAGGAAGGGAGAGGGAGATGTCACTGCAGGAGAGGGTCCTCTGTGTACTCTTTGCCAGGTATTACGTGTTTGCTGCATATGAAAGTGTAATAAATGAGCCTTGCATTGCTCCTGCAAGGGAACTGTGGCTTGGATCTCTTGTCTCAGTGTGTATATCTGGTACCTAACATTGTTCTGATTTGGATACTTTGGGAGATGATGATTCATACCTCAAAGCTTCTTGCTCCTCTGTTAGTCATTACCTCTTGGTCCGTTTTCCTTCCAGGGATCCTAGCCATCATCGTGTGCTCTGTTTGGTGCGAACAGCACTTCACTGCATGCTCACACACTCTGGATGTGATATCATTGGGGGTTTTAGGTCAGTGATGTAGGCATTGCACAAACACATGCATGGAAAGTTTTTAGCTATGCAAATAAAGGGATTTTTACGGAAAGGGGTGACTGGTCCGTGGCCAAGACAACAAAGTGTTTTGTGCCAGATACTAGATTTCCTATAACAGATGCCAACTTCTCAGCGCTCCCAGGCAGCTGCTGCTATCCAGTCCAGCTCCTGTGCGCTCACTGCCAAGGTGTCCAAGTCCAGGCAGATTGTAAATGAGAAATGGTAGCTTCAGCGGTGTCTGTATTCCAGAGCACGTGACTTCCAAGATCTTTTGTGTTCAGTATGATTTTGGACATGTTATTTTTCAATACACAGCCTTTCTGTAGCAGCAGTAGTTAAGCTAATATTGTACACCAGTTACTTAAAAAAAAAGTGGATTTTAATTATGGTAAATCCTAGGGCCAGATCAGGCCACATGTGGCAAGGGCAGTAAGAGAAGGAGAGACGAAAAGGAAAGCAAAAAACAGTTGAATCCTTCTGCTGGCACTTATGGGAGAGCATTGCAAATCTTTAAGGCAGTGCTGGGTGGGAAGAGGAGGCTGCCGGAGGGAGCTCAATGAGAGATTTCTTTGCAGCTGTAGGACATAATTCCTTCTGTTAATCAGTACAGGGGCTTCCTCTTATCTGAAGAGACGGAAGTTGTAAGACAGACTGACCCCAGCAGTAAGTGAAGTCCCACTTTACTTAAGTCAACAGAGTGCTCTGTGTGTGTGGTTTCCATAAATGCAAGGAATTTTCTCGGCTGGTGGAAAGTTAGTGAGTTTGATACTTCTATCTTGAATCTTCATAAAATACTAGTCAGATCCTGTTTGAAAAAAAGAAATCCTATTTCTCGCAGATCTTTCAGCATGTTTCTGTTGACTCTGGGGGCGTTTTACTTCAGGCAGTTGGGAGTTATTTCAAGAATATATTGCAGTTTGGAGTTTGAAAGAGAGAGTTGTAGAAAGTTAATCAAATTGTTAAATATGCTCATAATGCTGTCAAAAAATTGTTTATATTGTGGGGTTGTCAGCCTAGATTCTCCTGAGGATAATCCAAACTGAAAAATCACTGATTTTGAGTCTTGCTTTCAGACTTGGAGTGCTGGTATGAGCTTCCAATTATACAAAGTTGAATGTAATTCTCAGCAGCGTGATCTCTATTTGACCCCAATTTAGGCATGAATGTTTTGCCCACTTTTGAAGAAAAATGCAGCAAACAGTGAATACAACAAAGCTACAGAGAACTAGAAGCAAGTTTGTACTGAAGTGCTAAATACACATAGAATGATCTGTGAGAGACATATACATCTTCACCTTTGTTACTACAACTATAGCCTAGCCCTGCTGAGGTTGTCTCTAAATGGGATGAAATAATGACTTGCAGTAACTGTTGTTGTTATGACACTGTTCTTTACCTGCAGAGTATCTTTACTGCCAAAAGATGCCCCATTAAAAGAGGAAAGTGCCTTTGAACAAGGGGTTATAATGATTTTATGATTTTGAAAATGGCATTAATAAAAAATAACTGAAACTGAGCACGAAAAAATTTCTGTTAGACATTAGAAAATATAATTATATGGAAAGCCAGCTAAGAAAAAAAAAGGCAGATCAAGCAAGACACAGGCTAACTACACTAGCTTAGTGCTTTTGGAGTGGTAGAAGTATTAATGAATATGACAGATGAAACTAAAACTTATGCTACAGATGCTCACACCATTTTGACAGAGACTGTTACCAGATAAAAATAGAGTTTAAGTCTAATAAAGGTAAACTTGGTGTTGTAGCTTTTTTAACCTCATCATCATTAGAAGGAAACATGAAATTATTGAACATCGGAAGTGACCAATAGAAAAGAACAGTTAATATGGGCTTGCTCAGACAGCATCCAGATAGCCAAAGATGTTTTCTTTTGAAAAATGTAATCTTAAAATTCAGTGGAGAATTTGTTTTTTGTTTTCCACATAGGAGACTTGAGAACAGTTTTCACTGCCAGTTGAACTAGCACTGGCATTGCTTTTGATTTCTTTTGTCTGTTTGCTTGAATGAGGATTTTTAGTTTAAAAAAGATATTTATGCATTTTAATTCACAGCTAAAGTTTTTCAGTGTTTCTTTAAAACTAATGTCCAAGATTTTTGCCTTAGGAAAAGAGATTTGGAAATTCTTTACCTGTCCAAGGTCACCAACAGTACAAAATGGTACAAACTAGTACAATGCAGCCCACTGCACAGCCTCTGTCATCCAGAGCTACAGCAGAGGCTTAAACACACAGTGAGCTGAACAGGTGAGAGCTGCCTCTTGTGCCAAGGTTGGGTGCAGAGCCAGTCCTCCTGAGTGCCACTTGTGCTTTTACTGGAAGGGAGATACAGGATAAAACCTTGCAGTTAGCAAAAGAGCACATTCCTCCTTACTGAGCTCAAGTGCTTCCTGTCATTGTAGTGTCAGACTCAGTCTTGTTCTCACCTTTTTGCTTCAAAGGCTGGGCCAGTCCCGTGTTCTGCCTATGTGTTTCTCTGTTGACCTGATCCCCAGACCTTTGTGGTATGACGATGTTACCTACTTTCTTGAACTTTTCACTGGTTGACCTTTACTCTGTGACTGCTGCAGATGGAACTACACGCTAATCCATTTATGCCGTCTTCCTGCTTACAAGTCTGTGGGAGGAGAGGGTTCAATAAAGGCTTTGAGTAAACTCTTTTTGGGTAAAACAGAGAAGGGAAGGTTATCTCGGGTTATCTTTGTGTCTAAACTCCAGACACTTCTATGTAAATAAATTAGCTTCCTAAATGCCAGGCCAAGTAACTTTAAGGAAAGTTTAAAAATAAACCTTGTGCCTTTGAAACAAACCAGCCAGAAAACAAAACCAGAACCAAACAATTGATAGTATCTGGGAGTTGCCTCTTTACACAGCTCCATGACAGGTATTAAAGCCTCCTACATTTTCACCTGCCACTGCTTCGCGGCATGATATATGCTTCTGGGAGTCTGTGAGCAGGGAGAAGCAAAGTGGGGACACAGCAGGAGGTGTACTGCATGCATTTAACGCTTCCTATGGAGGGTCCCTCTTGTTACATGGGTTGGTGAGCGTGAACAAATAGAGCTTGGCATAGTGAAGTTGACGTTCCTAACTAGGCATTGCTGCTCCTCAGTTCCTTCATTTTCTGAGTATTTTAACTCGTGAGAACTGCAGTGTGTGTGGAGGTGACAGCCATAGCTGGAGGATGGACAGGAACACCGGAGGCTCTACTGAGTTTCAGAGGAGGGGAACGGCCGAGCAAGGACAGGGAGTGCATTGAGACACTGGATGCCACCATTCTCCTGCCATCTCCTCCCACCTGACAACATGAAGCTGGGAGCAGTGCTAAGGCCTGATCTTCCCAAATAAAACCACAGCTTTGGAGGATCACAGTCATTGATACTGTTTCTCAGAGTATCCTTCTGGATAAACTGTCCAGCACACTGCTAGACAAGTCCATAATACATTGAGTGAACGACTGTCTGGCAGTTTGATTTCAAAGTGTTATAGTAAACAGGGTTACATCTGGCTGGTGGTCAGTCACCATGGGGGTTCCCCAGGGCTCAGTTGTAGATCAAGTGCTCTTTAAGGTTTTTATAAATTATCTGGATGCAGGAATCAAATGTAAGTTTGCTGATGATACTAAACTAGGTGAAACTGTGGACTCCCTTGAGGGTAGAGAGGCCTTAGAGAGAGATCTGGATAGATTAACCAGCCATACGAAATGTAACAAGACCAAGAGCCAGATTCTCCAGCTGGGATGGGATAACCCTGGTTATACCCATAAACTGGGGACAAAAGGATAGAGAGCAGCCCCGCAGAAAGAGATTGGGGGTTTGGGTTAATGGCAAGCTGAATATGAGTCAACAGTGTGCCCTGGAAGCCAAAATGACCAACCATGTCCTGGGGTGCATCAAGCACAGCATAGCTAGCTGGTCAAGCGAGGTGATTGTCCCACTCTGCACTGCACTGGTGCGACCCCACCTCACATGCTGTGTGCAGTTTTGGGCACCTCACTATAAGAAGGACATCAGATTATTGGAGTGGGTCCAGAGGAAGGTGACCAAGATGGTGAAAGGCCTCGAGGGCAAGACGTATGCAAAGCAGCTGAGGTCACTTGGTTTGTCCAGCTTGGAGAACAGAAGGCTGAGGGGTGCCCTCATTGCAGTCTACAACTTCCTCAAGGTGGGCAGCAGAGGGGGAGCTGCCGATCTCCTCTTGCTGGTGACCAGCGATAGGACACGAGGAAATGGAATGAAACTGCATCAGGGGAAGTTCAGATTGGGCATTAGGAAAAGGTTCTTCACTGAGAGGGTGGTCGGTCACTGGAACAGGCTCCCCAGGGAAGTGGTCACAGCACCAAGCCTGTCAGAGTTCAAGGTTCGTCTGGACGACGCTCTTAGTCATATGGTTTAGCTTTAGGTAGCCCTGTGAGGAGCAGGCAGTTGGGCTTGATGATCCTTATGGATGCCTTACAACTTGAGATATTCTGTGATTCCACCAGCTCAGAATGGGCCTGAAGGAGAGTAGGCTTATAAGTTTTCGTGTGTTCAGGACTTGCTGACAGAGTCAGGAATACAATTATTTGGAAAAACAAGGAAAAGACATTAGCCTCCCAGTTTGCAACCTAAAAGATCTGGCTTAGCTTGGCAGGAGGTTACTGCAATCTGAAGCAATTAGCAAAGCTTCATAGGGTCCATTTAGTAGCTTCTGTGTAAATATGTGTAATTAAATGCAACCTAAACTAGTCTCTGGCAACTTCCATGGGGACTTACTGTGTCCCATTTAGAAAACAAAAGGAATTTTATGTAGCCGTTTGGAATCCAGTTCCCCACCTGGCCTACTGCTCTATTTGCTCATACAGAAATCTTCTGATCTGAGTGTAGCTGCAAATAAAAAAGAGAATAGCTGCTACTTCTGTTAGGCATCATATCTGCCTTTCCTTCCTGGTTTAAATAGTCTAATCCACAGAAAGCTGAAAAATAAAATTACTAAAAAGAAAATTGATCTTGTCCTAGCTCAAACCAGGATACATACTAGGCACAGAAATATTAAATTATTTGAGGTTTTTTAAAACAGAAACAAAGGAGTAGGATTTAGTAGGAGAAAATAAAATACTAAGATAAGGAAATTGATGTTATTTTCTCATTTTGAACAAATACAGGAATTAATTTATCACATTCTCTTACAAAAGCTATATACACCCTTTGACTACTAGTTTAGGCCAACTATCAGCCCATTGCTATCTGGCTTCTACCTTTCCTCTAAAAAGAGAAAGAGAAAAAGTTTTTTAAAAAGAATGTTTTCTTAAGAGTGAGACTCTACCTCTGATTGTATCCAAGTTTTTCGTCATAAAAAGAGCTGAAGGGGGACAGGAAGAATAAAATACACAGAAAGAGGTATTTTGCTGTGGATTGCTCCACATGATTTTTAGGCTATACTGCCATTTTATCCAGATGCTGAATTTTGTTCGTAGACACTGGCAAACTGCATACGTGGGACTTTGTTCCAATAGCAGAATGTTGCTATTGAATAAAAAGCTTTATTCCCAACTACCTCTGCAAAAGCCCCTTGTTAGAGCAAAGAGTCATCGTTCCCAACACTGAAGGGTTGCCTGTATGCAGGTGCCTCCTTGGCAGAAGGCACAGTTAGCATGCTCCCTTGCAAGGTGATTCAAGTCAGATACCCATAAAAAAAGGTGCCAGACCATTGCTGAGGTTTAAAAACTTGGCCAAGGAGGAGGACAACTGGTCCCATCATCAGGAAAACCAGCCCAGTGGGTTTCAGTACTGTTAACACAGCTTGGTTTCTTCAGCAACCGTAAACACCAGTAATCCTCCCATAGAAAATAGTTGTCATGGAGCTTCTGGAAGAGGAAGAAGTGGATATTTATAGAAATGGCTTGGAGGTGATCTGAGTGTCTTTCACCAATGTGACTGACATAGGCTCCAAGGCTCATGCTCGTCTCAGCTTTGCATGTACACAAGCTAAGCTTGGCATCTCATTAGAGGGGTGGGGAATGGAGATAGTGTTAGTCAAACAAACAAGTTATGCTTGTTATCCTTCTTCCACAGTTAAGCTTGAACCTCGTCTGTTTCTCACCATCCTGCTGTGAAACTGGAATTTCTGTTGTGATTGTACGTGGCTTTTGTTTTGTGTATGTTGGTTAAATTGTGTCTGGGTTACATATCAGTTGGTCCAAACTGGGAGAAATAAGAGCAAAGGCACAAGGAATTAGTTGAAGACAGAAAGGAAATAGCTGACACACACAGAAACACAGCTTATTTACTACATCTGCAAATTTCTCTTCATTCATGACACAAATAAGTGCAGACAAAAAAAAACTTAGAGGCTGGCAGATTTCAATAAAGATGAGAAATCAGATATTGTGATCTCACAGAAGAGTTTTTGAAATATAATTAAATCCAATGAGGATAGATACAGGAGATTGACTCATAGAGAGATAGTTGCAGAGGGACAACTGCAGGGTTTGGATGACATCACAGAGCTTTATTATTTCATCACTGTAAGATTTCATAGCGTCATCACAACATTGGCGTATGAGATGGACCTACCATTTTGTCTAGGCATGGGATAGGCGGCAGTGAGTCTGGAGCTAATAGTTGCTGTGATGTCTTATTTCAATGGCTCCTGTCAAATCTTCGGTTTCCTGCATCATCTCAAACGCCATCTCAGCAGAATAGTTGAGGGGGAGAAATGCTTGGGTTCTTTACTGAGTTTGGTTTTTTCTCAGAGGAAAGGTATGTTTTATTTTCTTGGCATTAGTCTGGCAAGAATTTGTGTTTCACGGGCATGAGGAGATGACCTATGTACTGCTGGGTCTATGAAGTGCCGCGCTATATCCAAACTGCATCTCTAGGCTTCAGAAACATTAGTATCTTTTATCTGCATTTTCCTGTTTAATTGTTTCTCTATGACTGACAAAGCCTTGTTTTAAATATTTTCCATAACTTTAAAAGATTTTAGGGTTTTATAAGCTTTTAGTTGTTCTATTTCGCTATTGTTTGTTTGATCTCCAGCAGGCTTTTGCTTTGGTGTTGATTTTTTAAACACTGAATTTTTTTCCGGATTCCTTTTTTTCAGGAATCTCACTTGTATTACTACTGGTGTCCATTGAAGTAGATCTCAGGAGTTTCAGCAGAAATTGTTGTTGTAACACTATGAAATCAAGCATTTCTGACTGCCTCTGTGCAGTATGAGATGAGGATAAGCTATTTCTCTGGGTTAGCTTTTAAGGGAAAAAAGTTTTCAGCAGAAGGGCCAGACGAAGCAAGAGCTGAGTCCTTGCTTCAGCCTAGATCTCCATCTTCTTCAGTGGCGTAACAACTTTTCAACCACAGAGGTTCATTTCATCTCATACGAAAAAGCAAAAATCCTGTTCAATTCCTAGGCAGGAGGCTGGACTAGAGAACATATAAGTTGTTCTGTGATTCTAACTGGTGTATTTCTCAGTTCTGTGGCAGAACTAACACAAATGCTCAGGTTTAAGTTGAGAAAAAAATGGTAATTCCAACAAAATTAAAAACATGCTTTTAAAGGAAAAGTTAAAATATTATGTTACAACATTTTCCTTTTTTTTTTTTTCTTTTTAAATGCTTGAGCATTTTGCTGACTTTGAGACTATTTAGTCATTTGGATAATCAGTTCTGACTAATTTGCTATTTAACAAAGACTTGTGTCCCACTTCTAGTGACTTCCTCCCGGCCACTTTTCTCATTATAAATCAGACTAATATGGTCTAATCTTCTGCAAATATAGTTTAGTTTGTTTTGTCTCCATTGGGAAACTACCTTCAAACATTAACCAAACAAACACCTTAATAAATAAATGTATTAAAGAGATAAAAACTTTACACATACTGGTTATGCTTTATCACCCTGCTAGGATCATCATCTTTTCAAATGGCTGCAGAATGTGCCTTTACTGTTTGGGCTCTCATGTAAACATCATGCTTAGATGTCTTCAGAGGTTGCATCCTTGTCCTCCCTGCACTTTGTCCATGCCTGTGGTTACCCATGTTCAAAGAACCTTTATCCAGACTGTAAGAGGTGCAGAGAAGGGATGTCAGAACGACAAGAGGAGCTGGATGTGACTGGAGGAATTTGGTTTATTTACCTTAGAAATACCAAAGACTGAGAGGAGAGATATGATAGGTCTCAATAGACAAAGGGCGAAAGAAAAGGTGGGACGAAAGAAGGGAAAGGGGGGGATAGCAGCAAACGAGGAAAAGAAAGCTAATTAAGTACAAGTACAGTTGTTTAAAAAAGTACGTTTGATCTTCAGAGGTGTCAGATTGTGGAACAATGCTCTATCTGGAGTAGCAGGGTGACACCTTAACTGGTTAAATTGAGGTTTGATCATTTTGAGAGTGGAATGGGATGACACTACTGTCCATAGCATATTGGATTGCGTGGCCTACATCTGTCCTTCCTGAAACTCCTGCTTTGTGTTTTCTGACACCACAGTGACCCTTCTACTGAAGAAGCTGACTAGGATAAACCCTTCCAGATTATCCATTCTAACAAGTCTTTATAGAAATGTGGTTGGTTTGGGTTTTTTTTTCTGGCCCTGTAGTAAGAACGCTTGATACCTTCTTTCGGTAAAGAGGAAGATCCAAAACCACAGTGGTAAATATCCATGCTATTTTGGAGCAAAGCTAGCATGTTAGCCATCTGCAGTCTGTTTCAACATTTGCAACCTTAGTGTGCCTGTGAAAACCCCTGAGCTTGTCTGGTGTGCCATGGGGTGATTGTATTCTTGTGTTCACAATCTTTCTCCTTCTAAGTAAAGGGCCTAAAACAGGTGTCCATGTCATTGAATATTGTGCTCGAAATAGTCAAACTAGTGGAGATGTTATCTGGCCTTGATTTAGGCGGATAAGGAAGGACCAGACCTCTATCTTTACTGTAAACATCCAGCAGCATAGCAGGAAATGTGTATGCCAGTGTGCCAGATGGAACTCTTCTCTAGGGGTCGGTTTCCTCTCCACTACCCATACCCACTGTTATCAGCCAATGCAGGCCCATGAAGAAAGCATATTCACTGTGAAGTGAGCCAGTAAACCCTGAAAAGCCTTAGGAAACAATCAAGATGTACCAGAATTTCCGATTAAATTGCTATCACCCATAGTCTTTTAGTCTTTGATGGTAAATGTTTCTTTCACAACACCATCAACCTCCTGTAATCTTGTTGAGGTTAACAAATGAGAACATCTATTTGTCTAGTGTCTCAGCCAGTTATCTCACACACGCCCAGAATAAGCTCCAAGTGCATGTCATTTGAATGCACATGAGAAAACATCTTCTCATCAGTTAAGCAAGTGGGTAAATGCAGCCCTCATTGTTTGGCTTTATTTTCTACCACGATATTTCCTCCCCTGCCCACTTCAACATTCCCTTAGCTAGGAAGGATACTAGTTAAAGAAGTTTGACCACAAAACTCTCTAATTTAGCCTGTAAAGCAAGTCAAAGATGGGTAAAAGCCAAGAAATGGGAAGCACTGAAACATCTGAAAGAGAAAGCCAGCCAATATTAACCCCTTGTTGGAAGGACTCACATCCATGTGTTGCCCCTTCTACTACCAGTGCCTAGTTAGTATCGGTGTCATCTTAATGCCTCACAAATACCTGGAGCCCTTCCTCAGTGTCTCAGTAAAGAAGGCAACCATGATTTACACCTCGGGAAGGTTCAGGTAATGGCTTGTTCCATTTCCGTGCACACATATCAGAACAGAAGTGCCAAATTAGATGCTGAACAATTCCTTCTTTCTGGAACTGCTTTCCAACATCAAAACTCATTTTCCAGGGAACAAATGAAAAGTAACAAACAGCAGCAAAAGACCCCAAACCCTCACTCCAAAGCAGAAAGCCAATTTTCATGTAACTAGCAAAGCTCTGCCTTGTCTCCTACCCACAGAATCTTGTACAAGCAAGACTGACACCTTGCCCGAAGCTGGATGTTTGCTGGCACCAGAACAATCACCGCTGGAACCCGTGTTTGTAAGGTTACTATTTGGTTGATATGTACTGCTAGAACCGCCTCTGAAATGCTACATTGAAACATCTGTAGAACAAAGTGACATGGGGTTAGTTGATTAAATTCTGCAAAGCCATTATCAACAAACATAGAATCTTACAGTTTCAACATGAATCATCAATTTTTAAATGAAAATTAACACTCAAAAGTTATTGTTTCAAATGAATCTAATTTCTCCATACTGCAACAGCTCTGGAGTGTTTGTACCAAGTCTTGGAGTATCAGCTCAAATGTGCTTGGAATCGGATAGAATAACGAAAGAAAGTTTCCCAGGATGTTTCCCAGGCCTCCTGGCACTGCACTGTGCAATTGGGAAAATGATCATGTCACGTGATTGTCAGTAGGACAGGACCTGCTTCGATTAAATCATCTAATTGCATCACAATATTAGATTCTTTAATCAAGGCAGGTCCTCTCCTTTTGATAGCCTGAAAATATAATGTGTTTTAACAGCATACCTCAGGCTGCTTTAATATGACAAATATGCCTACTTATGCTGGTGTGGGAGGTACGGCTGTAAAGCGTGTATCTGGATATTGAAACAAATACACTCTCTGGGCCCATGTCTTGGTTTTGAAGCAGCCATTCTGTAAATTCAGGGGCTCGTTACTTTTTTTGACTTCTTACTGGCTACCAAGACTCAGCAATAAATCTGTTCAGCCTCTTTACACAGTCCTAAAGACAGTTCCATATGCTCACTGCTGCATGGAACAATCCTGGAGACTTTCCCATCACAGACAGAAAATCTGGTTCTCTCCTTCAGCTTTTACAACTGTTTGTAAAAAAAACTCTGAGAGAAGATGAGCCTTTGGTGATAAGACACCAAACATCGTACAGCCATCACAACCAGATTTTCACTATAAACAGGAGCATTTCTCACTCATTTCTCATCAGTATTTGCTGTACATCACAAACTTCCTGGGGGTTGCTCAATACCCTTTTTTTTCGGTAGTTGCTGCTGCTGTGAGTGTCCTGGTGTTCCCTCCCAGGTGCATAAGCACAAGTTCTTTTGTCTTGCTTCATCACATGGGAAGGATGTCAGTGCAGTTTCTTACTTTGCATTCCTGCACTCCTGTGCAAACTACTCTCTTGCTTGCCAGTCAAGGAGAGGTTCGTAGTGACGAGCACGGGAGATTACAGCATTGCCAGACCAAGATTATGCAAAGACACTCATGACTGCAGAAAAGTTTGCAAAGTTTCATAACTCATAAGCATCTGGATGAGTGCCATCAGATGTTGGTAATCACCCCAGCCTGAAGGAAAAAAAAATGATCCTTCATAATACTTCACTCACTTAAACATTAAAACCCACTACAGAAAATGCAAGTTCTTTGAGAATAAAAAAATTTAAAAAACCACATTATGAAGAAATTTAAACTTCTTCAGCCTTGAGGAAAGTGGAATGTATTTTTTTTATCCTCTGGAGTAAAACATTTGTAGAAGTGGGCATCCTTTACACTGCAGAGCAGCTGTAACCTGGACTAAGCAGGTCGTTAACACTGGATATACTAATACTTACAGCAATTCAGCAAAGCAGAAAGCAACAGCATTCTTGTAAGATTTTCCAAAAATTTCAGAGTGGTAGACATACTTTTTTCCTGCTAATTGTAGAAAAGCTATGTTTTTCAATCTTTCTTATATCTGAAGGAAGAAAGACAAAAAAGCTTTCTCTGTTCATTGTGCAGTAATGCTTGCCATGAAGAGAGAAGAGATAAAACTCAGTTTGTTCCATCTGGAGCCCCAAACCCGCATAAATCACGGATGCTAAAACGCTGACATGAGATGTAAATGAGTTAAGCTGCCAGAAAAGACGAATTTTTGCTCTGCATAACTAATAGCAAAGTATCTTCTGAGAACTTCTTTTCAGATGCACATCTGCTCTGACACCTCACATCAGGCTTGTACTCAGTCACTTATCTTTCTGTACTAAGACTCCTTGAAGTCTGATAGAGACTTTGGCCCTTCCCCAAAATAAATTACCAGGCAGAGTGGCAATTAGGTGGAATTGCAATCCAAAACAGTAATCCTAGAGACCTCATGCTTGGATGCTGCCTAACCCTAACATGTTTAAACACTGCAGGCCCTGAGTTTAGGCATGGGAAATCAGGCAGAGTGGAAGGAACCTCAGGTTCCTCAGTGTTGGCAGCTCTGAGTGGCTTGATTAAAGCCAGTGTTTCATCAGAAAATGGCAACCCTTTGGCTGTTGGGGCAGGTGCTCTGGTGGCATGCTAAAAGGATGCACCTCCAAGCAGGTGTTGCCACTGCCATGCTAATGGCACGGCCATCTCAAGGGAAGAGTTGGCTTCACACCCCTTTCACCTAGCCAAGGCTCTTTCGCTAGGTTTTTGGGGCCACATATGGCTGTTCCTGATACTGCTGGAGAAGAGGAGGTGCTGGACTGTGCAGGTGAGCTGCTCAGCAAGGCCTGAGCCAGGGGGAGGAACCTCAGGGCCTGGAAAGAAAAGCCAGGGGAGTGGCCAGGTTTGTGGCAACCAGGGTACATGTCGTGGGTATTAAAATAACTTATGGTGTTTCTAGTTAAGGCTTATTCCAATCAATTATCAGTTATCTGGGGGGCAGTCAGTTAAGAAAGCTGCTTGAGGGGAATGCAAACACACTCCCTGGCTTTAGAGGGGTGGAGGTTGTGAGGATAAAGGAGATTATGGGTTCTGGGATTCATGGGGTCCAGTTCTTGTATCCACTGCCATTCACATGTTTTCCGCTAAACAGGTGCGGCATAAAATACTCGAACAACCTTACCTCTGCTGTCCTTTTTGTAAAAGGAGTGTAAAAAGACCCATTTCTGTTATAAAGGATTTTTAAGTCTAGTGATGGAAAAAGTTGCAAAAGGACTAGATAGTAGTGGGAATAATACTACTACCTCTATCATTCCTTAATACTATCTTTATCATTCCTATTTTTTTTTTTTTAATTCTGAAGGTGTTCAGATTAAGTGTTGTTCTAGTGTCCCTGTAACATTGTTTGCTTGGGGGCACGGAGAAGTGCTATATTGCAGTAGATATTAATGTATGAATCCTGCTTTTTCCTTTTAGACTTCAAATTGTTTTATTGTAACAGGTGATTTTATGGTGTTATTACTAGCTAAGGGGTTGCTTTTGCTTAGGTGAGAAGTCCCACTGACTTGGATGAGCTATTTCTGAGAGTAATTGCTAACCTGTAGGAAGAGATATCACACAAAGGAAAGCGTTGATGGAGGTATTTCCCTTCCCAAGATGTCGGCAGGGCTAACAGTCTGGCTTTTATCCCGTTGTGAAGGAGGACAATCACAAGGATAATTCTCTTGGAGATCACATAGCAGGACTGCATGTTAATGTATAAAATTACCCCAAAGGAAAGTTGGACTGAGCTGAAAGGTCGTCTTTTTGCTGTGTGGTAGTTAATGCCTGTATTTCAAAGCCTTACTGTTCGTCAGAAGCTTCTCCAGAATATGCATTTATGTTATCTTCTATGAAAAGCTGTTTGTGTCTAACTAGAAAGAAGGTATAGAACTAAAAAAAACCCCACTACCTTCCAGCATCCCTTGGCTTTGCTGAACTCCACAAATACTGGCACTGGATACTGGGGAAGAATTTGAAAATTAAACTGTTAATGACTGATGAACTCAGTTCAGCATATTTGAAAATTAGTACTGCACTCATTCCTAGGCTTTGTTTTACTCAATTAAAAATGACTCCTTAGTTTCTACTGGCCACGCCTCTGACGTATTTCCCAATAGGCAAATCATTATATTCCAACACCTATGTACTCACCAATCATTAAGTTTTGATAATTGCATGCTCTCAGGTTTTAGTTCTCCCGTACTTTATCTCTTCCCTTTTATTAGTTATATCTGTTGTTACGTCTTTCACGATACGATACCTGAGGTTTTGCATTTACGCAGTGTTTCGGTTGCTGAAAGACAAGTTGAACGTGTTTGGAGCATGCCTCTAGGATGGTCAGGGAGGGGGCAAGTGGAGTGAGACCTGCCTGATGAGTCTTGGACAGGCTTGAATGTTTGTTTGGCACCAGGCTGCTTTGCCAGGGAAAGCTGAGATGCTCTGGACCACATGCGGAAGCAGAACTGGAGGAATTAGGAGCCCTGGGCGACAAATGCAGTTGTTCACTGCACTTTGGTAACTCTCGTGCAAGTCAGTATTTCAGCAGAGATTTTCAGATGTTTGCGCGGTTGATATGAACACCTAGCCTCTACTTAATCCTACTTCAAACAGTCCTTTTTTTGTTGCTTTGCTCTTTATTTTATGTTTGAGATGTATCATATATTCCCATATGACAACTTTAATAATATCAGCCAAATCAACATGTTCTCAGGAACTGGGACATCTAATACAGAGATCAACGTACCATAGATACAAAACCGACAATCTTGCAAATAGCCTTGAAAACACCTTGATTAGTTTTGTCGATGGAGAGTTGTGTCTCCCTTTTGAGTGGCTGGGACAGTAAAATCTTCTTCCAGAACTGCTGTAGAAGAGTAGTACTGTAGAGCCTTTTGGATTTACTGGTATATTTGAGTGAGTTTATTTCTGCCTTATAATTTTTTCCCACATGCATATCTAAAACTTCCCCATCACATAACTCGATTAGTGTGTATTATGTTAATTACAGCTTGCAGCCTGCTGAAAATGCCTGAAGGCAAATTTGTTTTCCATATAGTTTCAAGTCTCCGCCCTCAAATATAAAAAGGGGGTTTCCTAGGCACATGACTTAGAAGGCTTATGCATTTTGCATTTACAGCATTTTTGCAACTGTTCTGTTGTGAGGAGATGGGTGAGTGAGCTGTCAGCTGCCTCTTTTGGATTATGATAGCAGACTGTCCATACAGGCAAGCAGCTCAGCAGGAGTAACCTTGCTGCATTTCTCTGAGATGGCAACACAGATGAATCCGAAAGTGCTGAAGTTGGGGGAAAATCTGATCAAGCACCAATCGTTGAGATTAGGCCAATACATGTCTTTAATATGATTACATAATGCATAGTGGAGTGTATTGTTTAGTATTACATTAGTGAACCAAACTTCAGGCATTACTGAAAACTTTCAATACTCCCTTTCTAAGTTTCTGAATCAAAATTTCTTAGAATTTCCATCCCATTAAACCTTTAATGAAAATGAACTTATGGCTTGAGATGTGAATGGAGTAGATGTGGGCTTCTTGATAGCCTGTTGCACAACAGCAATGAACATCCCAGCTATGCAGAAAAGGCACGAAATTGATAAAGAAGGAAATAGATGCGGGAAGAAGGATGTATGAAAGACCACTTCCTTTTCCCAAGAGTGAAGTCTCACCCCTGACCCTGAAGGGATCAGCAGGGTTGGAAGCAGAATTTGCTTCGTATCTGGGCTGTCTGAGGGACACAAACTGTTGGATGGGGGCCATTAGAACTAGGCAAGCTAGTATTGGCACGAGGCCTCTTAAGTAATTATTTTCCACACTCTGTGTTTTGCTATAAACCCTGACAGCCCACATCCACAAGTACCTCTCTGAAGCCACAGATAGCTACTTGAGACACAATTGCCTTTGTCTCTGTAGTTTGCGTTGCCTGTGAACTTGACAATGCCATCATCACCTCTCCATCCTGTCTTTTGAGCAGGAGGGCCACTTTTTGCTATGCCTTCCTTCTAGATACACTTCCACCTTGCTTACACCTGGCACACGGTGAAATAATACATTTCTCAACAGATGGAGAATGCTGCCTTGCTTTTATATGTTACTTGACCAATGATTTTTTTTATTATTATTATTTTAAGTTAGTGGTAAAGGTTGTGGTCTGCATCCCTGCAGCTCAGTTTGCCACCAAGGAAAGTGGCGCACTCATTATCGCTTGGCCTTTAAATCAAGGCTGATGCTTTCTGAAGCAGAAAGCATTAATTTAAATGTGAACTGTAGCACTTGATTTTGCTCACGTGTACAGCAGAGGATAATTCCTGCTGTTGCAGGAGTCAACAGCCTAAATTTTCTGCCTTGCTTCATCTGTCTGTCTATCGCAGTCCTTTCTGGCCTTGTGATCCTCTCTTCTAAAGAGTACAACGTGGCTGTGGAGTTCTGGAGGAGAGTAATTACGTGCTGTTGAGGGATGGTGAGATTGTTTAGGTCATCTTCCTCCGATCCTGAAGGCCAACATGGTGTAGAGGTTTTGGTTGGTTTGGGGTTTGTTGGTTGGTTCTGGTTTTTATTTTTTTCCCCAGCTGCATGTGTTACTACCATTTGGTTACCTGATGCTTGTCTGTAGCTGTACGAAAGCTGCTGTGCTGATGCTGGAATAACACAAGGAGGCTGTTTCTGTTAGCCAGCAAATACAGCTATGTCATCCTTCACTGCTGTCTTTGTGGGAAGGTACCAGCATCCTTGTCACAGACATCTACAGCACACTGGCACATGCCTTGTCATTCTGAGGTGTGGAGCAGGTTCATTAACTCCGCACTAGCTATGGTGGTGTAGTGTCACGTAGCTGCATTCACAGACATACTAGAATGGCAGCTGCATGTAGTTTTGAAAAGGATGTCCACAGATAAAATGTATTGGTCGGTAGGCAGCCAGGCCCAGTTCCATTGGCTTTTCCTGTAGCATCCTTGTGTGCTGCTGGTGGGTTTGACTGTTAGCCTTGCAGAACACCAAGACTTATTGCTGCAGTTGGGCTTTTGCTTAATTTGGGCTCCCAGCTAGGGCAGACGTCCTTTTGAACTACACGATTCACATCTGGTGGGTGGACACTTCCATGTGCAGCTGCTGGTGCTGCTTGATCGTCTCTTGATGGGAGACAGCTTAATCTGTTTTGAGATTCATGACTCTTTTTCCAGAACTTGTGCATGTCAAAGACGACAAGGCTGCAGGGCATCTCTTGCTTTCACTCTTGCTTCTCTTCTGGATCACTTGATTTTAGAGAGGACTGCCTGCCTTGTAGACGCACCAGTGACTTCCTTTTACCACTTCGATGCCAGGATTACTGCTAGTCTAAAGCCATTGCTTCTGTTTGGAGAGCAGATTTTCTGGTCTTTAGCTCCTGCCAACTAGGACTGGGAGAAGTAAACGAGCCCCAGCTTGGTCTGCCGAATCAGTTTTGAATGTGTGTGCACCAGGTGCCAATATCAGTAAGCACCGCTATTGCAGAAGATACAGATTAAGAAACACAATTTATTCATCATATTCTTAAATAAGCGCACCAAACACATCTGCTTCATCGCCATAGCTGTGTTTGTGTTAGCTAAGGGCTATACCCAATATCTGATAATAGCACTGGTGCAACCAAATGGAAAACATGGGTATCTCACTGCTCCTAGGAAATGTCTAAATTGTTTGCTCTGTTGCCAGCATGTTAAGGTTATCATTAAGGGTGGTTTTTATTTTCTCTTTTTTCTCTTATTGGCTTAACAGAGAGTTCAGTAAGTGGAGCTCATAGCAATCCAGGGGTGCTTTCCAAAGAAAAAATGTTTCTTAGATACCTCAGTTACGCTGCTGGTCGGGAGATGGGATCTCTCATCTATGGCAGAGCCAAGCTGGCTTTGGTTTGCTGGTTGTTATCTGTGTATTTCTAGCTGAGACATTCCAGCGGTAACCAGCTCGCAGGGTGCTTGGCCCATGAGTGGCTATGCTGGCTGTGAGGAACCAGCCTTCAGGGCTCAACCTGATGGACTCAGCCTCCAGTGACTGCAATTCAAACTGCTGTGCTGTTCAGCTGCATAGTTAACACAGGCAAAATAAGCCCTGCTTCAGGCGCAAATTCTCTTCTTAATGATACTCATCTCTCCACTGCTCACCCCTTGAATTTTGACTGATTTTCATTCTTTCTCTTTAAATACAGAAAACACATTAGAAACAAAACCTTCACATGGTTAGAAACAGAACACGTCCCAGGAGTGGTACCCAGAAGAGTTTTGCTTTTCCTCATCTTGAGTTATACAGCGCACCTTGAGTTATACAGTCACGCAGTCAGTGACTCCCCAACATTACAACACATACTTAATCCTAAGAAGGAGGAAGAGGCTGTGGCTAACAAGTTGTTCTTCATCCCATTTCATTTGTAAACAGGCTGATAGCCAGTTCTGGAAGAGAACTCAAGTCTTTTGTCAGGCCAGCATTGTTTGCAGGAACATCTCTGTTTCCCCTGGCGGAGATGGTGACCCACAGATACTGAAGTTACCCAGAGCGCTCTCATTTTGCTTCAAATTTGTAACTCCCGTCAGGACGTCAAAAACATTTGTTTAGTCTATGTGCTGTTCGGATAGGCTTTGAAAAAATATTGATGGATTTCTTGGTGTGTCCTTGGTGTGGGTGGGTTTTGCATTGTTTCCTACGAACTCGCCTGGAGGTTTGTGTTTGGCATTGTGGCTTGGCCGCTTGAATCCAGAATTCCCAGGCAGCCAGTGAAGGAGTGTTTTCTCAATTTTTTTTTTATTTATTCTCCCCAAAACCTGTGTCCTGCCAGGACGCTACCCTTGTACTCACTTTTGGTTCCAAAGAGAGAATATTCTGGCATCCTTCCCATTTTTAAACTGGAAGTCTCCTAGAGAACCTGCTGCACAGGGTGATAAAGTACAATTGGATTTTACCTGCCTACCTTTCAGGTACTGTCCCACACACTCCTCGCTCCTGGTGTCCCTCTCAGATGTGGCTAGATGGAGCTGTGCTGGGTAGCACTTGACTCAGCAAAAAGTGCCACTAAGTGAGGACAGAAAGTGTTTTGTCATGGGGCAGATCTAAGTGAGCCATGGAAAAGAGCAGTTAGAAGTGGAGAAGAGCAACGAAGCAGCTGGTCAGCCAGTGTCTCCTTGCACCTGTGCGCAGGGCATGCTTTGGCCAGTGTTCTCCTATGTGTCCTTAGGGGATGCCTGGGGAAGATCACTTGGGTGGGTGAAGCAGAGGAGCTTCAGAAAAGGTCTCGAAGTCCTCACTCTCATTCAATTCCTCTGGCAATGGCTTTGCTTTTATGAGCTGCCCTTTCTGCTCCTGTCAAGCACACGTGGAAGGTGTGTTTAGAAACTGAAGTTTCTACACGGTTTTGCCTTTTGTTTTCGTGTGTCTGCTGAGCCTAGACTCCAGCCTGGAGCAGGTGAAGAAGGAATGAGAGGCAGGTATGGGTGGAGAGGGAGCCGTGAGCAGGGTCTCTGGGCAAGTGACCGTAGGTGAGACAGGTGGGCAGTGGCTCTGCAGGGAGGAGTAGGGAGGCAGTGGGTGCAGGTGTGTGGTGCTCAGGAGAGGGTCAGGGTGCGCTGGGGAGTTGTCAGCCCTGTAGGTAGAAGACAAAGTGTGCGTGTGGGTAGGTACTGTCACAGAGGGAGGAAGGGCACGGGGCGTGTTAGCCGGGGAAGGTGGGGGGCGAAGAGGTGGGCAGGCCGGGGTGCAAGGAGGGCTGCAGAGGCCGGGCTGAGGGAACGAGCACAGGCGGGTGTGTGGCAGGGGAAGTGGGTCGGGGTAATGTGAGGCGGGGAGGGCGTGTGGAGGGCAGGGGTGTTTGGGAGGGGAAGTGGGCAGGAGGCCGGCCCGGGTTCGGCAGGTGGGTGTCGGCGAGGAAGTGGGCTCGGGGCTGGAGGAGGGCGAGCGGCCGGGGAAGCGGGCACGGGGCGGGCAGCGAGGGGGTGCCCCGGGGGCGGGAGGTGNNNGGCGGCTCCGATAAAGGGCCGGGCGCCGGCCGGCGCGGGCAGAGCGGAGCGCTCCGGCAGCGGCGGCTATGGGGATGCTGAACCTGCCGGGCTTCCTTTCCTGCGGGAAGAAGAAGGTGAGGCTGCCGGGAGCCCCTGGGCAAGTGGGGCAGGGGGGCACCTGGGTGGGTATGGGGGTACTCGAGCACGTGGGGTATGGAGACACCTGGCCAGCTGTGGGTGCATCTGAGCAGTTGGGGTATGGAGGGGCCCAGGTGGGCATAGGAGCACTCGGGCAAGTAGGGTACAGGTACTTGGGCAGCTGTGGGAGCACTGGGCAGGTGAGGCACGGTGCACCTGTGCCGGTATGAAATTACGTGGGCAAGTGAGATGCAGAGAGGTATGGGAATATGGGGGCGCTAGGGCAGGTAAAGAGGGATAAGCTGGGATGATGAGCACCTGGGCAGGTATGAAAGGCACCTGGACAGGTGCTTTTAGACATGAACATGCAGGTATGTGCTGGGGTGAACATCTGAACAGGTATGGGGGCATCTGGGCGTGTGCAAGGGCAGAGTAGGGGAGACCTCTGGAGGGGCTGCCCCCAGGAGCTGACAGCACACGAGACTAAGGTAGGAGCAGGGCAAAAGTGGTCCTGAAGGGTCTTTGGGCTCTCTGGTGGGAGCCTCTCTCACAGGGCCGTGCTGTCCTGCCAGACATCAGCTGGACTGGCAGCCCACCTGGCCCTGCCCACCCTGGCTAGCTGCCCTGTTAGACAGCGATGCCAAGAAGAAATTAGGATCTGACCGCCCTGCTCAGCTATGGGGCAATTCTGAGCCTTCCCTCTTCTTCTCTTCCAAGGACTTCAGTTTGTCAAATGAGAAAGATGCACATGGCAGTGACAGTGATGAGAACTTGGAGCGTGGCAACTGGTCAAACAAAGCCGACTACCTGCTCTCCATGGTGGGCTACGCTGTGGGCCTGGGCAACGTCTGGCGGTTTCCCTACCTCACCTACCAGAATGGCGGAGGTACCTGTATTGAATGGCAGTGTCGGGTGGGCACACCTTGCTGTCCCCAAGAGAGGGGAGGGCCAGCTCCAAGGGCCAGCCCTGAGGCTGGACAGGTTTTGTCAAAGCTGGATGTGAGCATCACTCTGGGGAGTGGGATAGTGCCTGCTGATGGGAGTGGGAAGAGGAGTAAGGGGCATCCCTGTGCTTTTTGGGTACAAGCTGAGGAGGTAAGTAGTATTTAGTTTTATTGCAAAATTCCACTTGAGAATTTTGGAACTATTCTAATTCACTCATTACCAACATGGCATCTTTTTGTCCATGTGCCAATATTCCCTACTCACATAAATAGCTGTTCCCTCTCCTCAGTGCTCCCCTCCCTGGTATGTTTATAGAGAGCAATTAAATCCCCTCTGCACCTTTATTTGGCCAGGCAAACAAGCTGAGCTGGAATAATTATCCAAGGTCAATAATGATCCCCATCAGACACTTGGGAAGTGCAAGGCAGAGAGAGCCTCTACCTGCTTCCTCAATGAACTAGTGGCAAGGACAAATGGAGGTGGTGGCTTTCCAGGCTGCTATTCCAGAGCTTTGTCAACTTGCCAGGCAACTGCTGGTAATTAAAGAGAGCATCAGCACCAAGTAACTGCAGAGGATTTACTTGTATGTACTTATTTGCTCTGCCTGACAGTCGTTGGAAGTCCAATTCTGGATTGTAAATGCAACACAGCCCATACAGCTGTGCATGGAACACGAGGAAGCATTCTTGGTGCACAAGTCTTGTTGAAGCAAGTTTGGCTGGCTCTTATTACTTATGGTTAATGAAGAAAATTGTGAAAACAAAATAAGTTGTGACATCGGCCCCTGTGCTAGATGTGTTTTTTTTTCTTATCTGCCACAGCGGAAAGCTTTGCATTTAAAGCATATTTGTGCTGCTGCTTGTATGCTACTCTGTGCCCCTTGCCCACGATTGATAAAGTCAATGATTATTATTACATCCTTGTTTCGAAACACAGGACTAATCCAGTTAATTCTGTGGGACTGTTTACTTCCTGAAATTACAGCAGGTATTTGCAGTTCCTTGCTGGACTGGGTCCTCAATTGCTTGAAGTTCACTGAGAGTAAAGAGTGAAGAGGAGAGATTTCTACAGGGATATCGGAGTCGTGTTTAGAAAACCTGTGCTTTTGCTTGCCCTGTCTTCTTTGTGCACGCAAAGACATGGCAGTCCCTTTCGCAGAACAGGGCTGTCATTGATATCAGGTCAATGTGCACTTTAAAGTGGATTCAAACGAGAGCCATGCTGAGATGCTCATACAGGAGTCAGCCAACCATAGAAAATAATTTTCATGCTTTGACTTCCAGTAGCTACTCTAACAGGACAGTTGCAAATCACAGCTAAGTACATGAAGGAATGGTTCTGTTCCTTTTCAAATTAAAATCTGGGAGATAAACTAGAAAGCAGACAAAGCCAATGGTGCCTACAGCTGAGCAGTGTTTCTGCTTGTATGAGAGCAGTTTGTCTTTGATAGTTTTTGTAAAATCCTTCTAGTTCTTTGAGAGAAGCCATCCCATGTGAATCACCAGTTCTCCTGGTAATCTGTGTCTCTTCATCACATGTATGATTTAGTCTTACAGAAAACAGGATTTAGAAACAAAGCCTATGTTCTGCAAGAAGGGAAAAACCCCCACACTGGGATATTTGAGGAGTGGGAAAAAGGGGAGTATAAAATGTGATATAGCTGTGGTGAACACTGAAAGAGTAATTGTTTTCTCTTTGTGTGTGTGTGTTTGTCGTTTTTTTCCCTGTCTCCCCTCAGGTGCTTTTCTAATCCCGTACACCCTGATGCTGGCATTAGCTGGCTTGCCCGTATTTTTCATGGAATGTTCCCTTGGGCAATTTGCCAGTCTAGGGCCAATTTCCATCTGGAGAATATTACCATTGTTTCAAGGTTAGTGTTGTTATGTTTCCTTGTATCTTTTTTATTCTAGTAATAAACAGATATGATATAATGATTTCTTCACAAAGTTACTAGTTCTGAGAAGCTGGTTTCTGTGTAGAGAATATTGCCAAGGTTACAAGATCAGTATTATGTTCCCAGGTAGATCTTCCTTGTTATTCAATTAATAAACAGATGTATATTAAAGCTTCCCCTAAAAAGGCTGTCGATTGTGAGAGCTTTGATCAATGATTCTCCTGGTGTTACACAGCATAACAATCTAACTGCAGCTATTCCAGCAGAAGAAAATCACCCTGTTTGCTGTGTGAGGGAACACCTCTGTTAAATACCTGGCACTATGTGCAACAGGCTGAAAATCATTTTTAGAAGTTAACTTTGTCAGTGTTTCTTTACACTTCATGTCCTGTGTAACATGCAAGGCAATTCCATGTTGGATGGGCTAATTCTGTATTTGGCTGCCAGCATTGGACATGGGTCTGATTGCTTTATGCAGTGCTGTGCATGTATTCATCCAGCTTGGTGCCTTGGGGAGTCATCTGCTGATGTGATAAAATAGACTCTGGCTTTGTAAGGTGAGGTGCCTCTTGTGAGAAGAGAAACAGCTGCACTCTGTAGTGGTATTTTGCCTGTCTCTGTGAGGGTTTGAATTTCATGGGGAGATTATTTGTTTGGGAACAACTAACCATGTGCTTCACTCCTATCCATCCAAGTCCTGTACCAATGGGTGTAAAGGACTATGTAATTGGTCTTGTTTGTCCTCTTTCTCTACCAGAGGAATTAATGTAGGAACAAGGAAGTTTCTTTCTGATGCAGTAAGGATTTTACTTGCCACCTCCTACAGAAACAAAAGTCCAGCTGATTGCCTGAAAGCTTACTCTTTTTGCCAGTCTCCATTGTGCAGCACAAGCAACCTTATACGAGAGCAGCGTATTTAGCTTTAAAGCAAAAGTCTGTAGACACAGCAAATCTTTTACATATCTGTGAAGAGATAAACTTAGACATAGGCTCTGAGATGATTGGGACAATTTGGCAGACTTTCCAAGCTCACAGAACAAAGTTCATTTTAACAAAGGAGGAGAACAGTATTACTGGCACAGATTTCCTGTAACGTGTTGCTTCTCATTTACTGGCAGAACTATTCATTACAATGGGATCTTCGAAATGGCTTTGTATAGTTTCTTTTATTTTACTAATCAATCAAGGCTTCCCACTGAACTGGGAGAAAACAAAATATTGAATTTCTCCTTTAGACTTGGACTTGGCAACTAGTCCAATTTTTCTGTGGGTCCGATTCAAACCCTATGTCAAAACTACATTTGAGATGGTCAGTTTGAATCATAACCCTCGTTTCATGACTTTACCCTTTCCCTGTTTGCTTGCTGTTAAAAATTATTAAAAAAACAACCTCAACTTCTTCCCAAGTAGCCTTTTAAAAGTCAAGTGAAGGGATTTTTTTCTCCCCCCCTGACCCTAACCTAAGTTTGGGGTAGTTGAGACATTGTGTTTTTTCTCTTTCCTAGGAGTGGGCATCACAATGGTCATCATCTCAACATTTGTGGCGATCTACTACAACGTTATCATTGCATATGCACTCTACTACCTATTTGCCTCATTTCAAAAAGTGCTGCCATGGTCAGACTGCTTTTCCTGGGCAGATGAGTTCTGCAGCAAAACACGATTAGGTACTGTACTTAACAGCTAGGGCTTAACAGTACTGTTTTGGATAGCTGCATTGTGTACTGTTTTCTGGGAGAAACTACAGGAGCAAGACAGCTACTTGTGCCTTGAAAAGTCCTTCCTGGAGTTGTGTCTCTGAACACACAGGAGTGATGCTTGTCTGCTTCCCTGCTGCCAGTTCTGGGTGCTTGGGAAGTCTACAGAGAGCTGGGCTGAAACCTCCTTGTTGGATCCTTTTTTCTCCTTTAAAATCTAAGGTTTCTTCTGGTACATACAGTCCCTGGAAATACTGCATTCCCATTTCATCAAGCTTCATGGCAAAGCAAATGCTTTCCTTACCTGAAGCAAGAGTATTGTTGTAGCTTTTGTCGGGGGTTCTTTCATTGCCCCTTGCCTCCCCTGTGACTGTGGTAATCCTGAGCACCAGTGAGGCACAGGTTTCATGCTTTATTAACTCTCTAGGACATATCTCTATGCAATTTTTCCTGATGTTTGGTAGCACGTGTATGGCCAAACACTTGTTATCTCACTGGTTTCCCTATCAGACCAGTTTAAGGCAAAAGGTGAAGTTGGTGAGATAACTGGTAGTTAGCAGCTGATAATGTCTTGCCTTCTAACCTGTGAGATTATTAAAATAACAGGGACAGGACCAGAATGGATTATATTATTTAAAGTGTTAATGTAATTGTAACTCTCTTAACCAGGTGTTTGAAAATCTCTTCTAAGATTCATAGGTTTCAAAAAATGAAGTTGAGATGCTTTATTTAACAAAAAGTTGATGCTTGCTTATTATGGGCTAAAGAAAAAAAAATTTAGCTCAAAATTTTTTAGTGCTGGAGGAATACAAAACTGCACTGAAACAGCTGTCCTGAAATAGGCTTCAACAAGACTTTTTCAGCAAATGCTGATATAGTGTTCTTTACTGTATGTTCAGGAAAGAAAAATCCCAACCTCAAAAAACCCCCAAACAGCACCCACTCCACCTAAGAGAAATGTTTCAAGAGCTGTAGTAAGCCCTCTGCCATAGTAAGATGAAGTTGCTAGAGGATGACCTGTGTGTAACCTTGGTTTGGGACAAGGGTTTTCACAGAATAACCAAGGCTACAATCTTTACTATCCTCAGTTTTGATTTTTGCAAGTGTTGTTGATGACAAGTGAAAGGTGGAGCACCAGATTCTTGGTGTTTTCATTTACAGTCAAAGTAACAGCTGCAGGTGATAGTTCAGTTTTGTTTCTAAATGTTGTTAGTAGGCAAATTGAAGCTGCAACTGTTTAGAAAACGTGTCTTCTAAACACTCTGACTTTTATAGTAGTCATCGCTGTGTTAATGATCCCTTTTGCTTGCTTGCTTTCTTCCAGTAAGCGACTGCAATGCAACTTTAGATGGAGAAATCATTCATGCAAACTACTCGTTCATCACAAGCAACAACCTCACATGTATCAATGGCACAATGAACTACAAACCAGTGCAGTTTCCCAGCGAGCAATACTGGAAGTAAGTAAATATTTTAAAGGAATTGCTAAAAATGCATTTATTATGCACTGTGGTTTTGAATGTATCTTCTATTTTTGTCTTATCTTGTAGTCCAGAAACAATCTAGTCAAGAGAGGTGGGCATGAAAATCTGTCCAAAGGGCACTTAAAATTTAAATTATGAGTCTGGGACCTTAAAAAAAAAAAAATCAAGGAAAATATAGAGAGAAGCACATGAGTCACCCTGTAGCAAACTGAAAAATACTCCTGCTTAAAGAAGTCCTCTTCTCTGGAGTCCTGGTAGGGACTGCTTAGCATCTTTATGCATAGCCTACACCTTTTTTTCAGGAGTTACTATCAAAATATTTACCTTATTCTGAATCTGGGCCTGTTGTGAAATTACCATTTCTTTAGCCACATGGTTTCAATTTGCTTCATGTTCCCTGGGTTCATGGGAACTGAGTCTTCTCACAGGCTCTTCTCAGAATTTCATGGTTAACACAAGAGAGCTGAGGTAGGCCTGATAGGACATGTATGAGGGCTGACAGACTTTTTAAAAAGAGGGGAAAAATACAGTTACATACTTGGTTTTTCAATGCCAATTATGCGATTCTAACAGCATGCTCATGGAAGCTGCTTCAGGGTCTTGTAATACCTGCAGAAACCAGCTTGCTTTCCTTCAAGAATAGCTGAAGAGAAGTGTGTGCTGCTGTCAACCTCTTCTCATTGCAGCGTTTTGTGCTTTCAGTAAAGTGGCTCTTCAGCGCTCGAGTGGGTTGGATGAGACTGGTAACATTGTGTGGTACCTGGCTCTCTGCCTCCTCCTGTCCTGGATGATTGTTGGAGCTGCATTGTTTAAAGGAATAAAATCTTCTGGAAAGGTAAGTTAGGAAGAGCAAGTAGCAGACTTTTGGCCTGATCCTGCCCTTCTGATGTCAGCTGGACTCAGGGAAGGTTAGCACAAGGCAGGATGCAGTCCTAACCTGCTACCCTCTGCTGGACTCAGCATTAGACTTTCTGCTTCTTGGCTTCGTAACTGTTACATAAACATGAATAAGGTGTTGATTTCACAGCAATTACTTAACACATGGGTCTCTTAGCTCCACCTGGGTCGTCATGTATTTGAGGATCTTGCTGTCATGCAAGTGATTCCAGATGAGTTTTGGCAGTCACCTGGCCTGTTACGAGGGACGTGTGCATGTGACTGCACATGCGTGCACACACCCTAGGAACACCCGGTAATTATGCGCACCTCCAGACTACTTGAAATGTTTGGACAATGCAGGTCAAGTCCTGCAAACAGATGCACATGTTCCTGCCAGATTGTGAAATGTTTGTACTCAAGATTTCAATCTGCCTTTAGGGACCAGGTCCATAGGTGCTCATTTTCAGACTCCGGCTCTGCTTAGCTGCCATTTCCATGTGCTGGAGCACAGCTGCCTGGAGTTTTTCTTGGGCTAGGTCAGCTCCTCTCCAGACTTCAGGCAGGCTAAATTTCATTCTTTCTGGCCTGAGGCCGTTTTCCTGGTTTGGTTCCTTCCTTCCCATACTCCTTTCTTACCTCCGTGTTGCATCTCCATTGCTTACTTCTTCAGTCTGTTGCCTTCATTCTTTCTCTCACCCTTTCTGCACTGATTGGGTTCTTTTTTTTTTCCCTTTTCAATTCCTTCTGTCACTGTGCCTTTCCATGACTCCTTGCTGCCTGTCTTCCTTTCCTCAGTCTGATGTCTCCTCCTATTCTGCTTTCTACTTGGAGCTTTCTGCCCTCTGTCTCAGCACTTCAGGGTGGAGTATCTGTGCTTTCCCAGCCACAGTTGTTCTGCTGCATCGCTCCTCTTAAAATCACATTCTTTGGGTTCCTGGCAGTTGGCTCTTCCTGTTGTCACATCTCTTCTGGCATGAAGGTAAGCCTCTTTGAGCAGTAAGGTAAGACTCAGAAGAATCTAGCTGGGCAGGAACAAGGCCAAGATGAAGAGTGGAGAGAATTGACTATTCTGGGCAAATACAAAGGAGGTCTTCAGAAACGGCAGACTCACCATATGATGGTGCAATGCTATGGCTTGGTCTAACCAGCAGTACCGCATCAATTATCTGGCTGCGTAACACTGAAACTAAGACTCCAGAAATAAGAGTATTGTTGAATGTAGCCTGCATGATAATAGCACTGCTTAGCCCTGCTTCTGGCCTGGATCCCATCATGCTAGAAATCATGTAGACAAACAAGGAAAAAGATCTGTGTCTGAGAGCTGAGAAGTCCTTGTTCCCAGTAAAGAAAGTTTCCAGCATAGCTTTTTTTTTTTTTTAATTCCCTTCCCAGTCTCACCAGGAGATAATTCCATTCGCCTAATCAGTTAGCATTTGCTAGAAGCATTGCCTAGCAAGAGACCTCTGGGGTAGTTGAGTCCAGGCCTTGCTACAGCAGTAACTTGTTTCAGAAAACACATTTCTGAAACTGGTCAAGTGCTATCTGGAAAGTGGATATGTGGCTTGAGCCTTCTGCTTCTGCTGGAATGCAGCTCTGGAACCAGCTAAGCCAGATGATTTAGTGCTTGGCATGTGTTCACTTCCCTGGTCGCCTGTTCTTCAACTGTATCAGCAGGCTCCTGCATGGAGGTCTGTCTGTGCCTCCCCTCGTTTCTAATGCGTGTCCCTGCCCTTCTTTCTGCAGGTTGTCTACTTTACTGCGCTTTTCCCGTACGTTATTCTGCTCATCTTGTTGGTGCGAGGTGCCACCCTGGAAGGTGCTCTGGATGGCATCGAATACTACATTGGGAGACAGTCCAACATCACCAAGCTGATGGAGGCAGAGGTGAGAGGCAGTGTCAGCCCCGGAAGCGTGACATGCTTCTGTGGTTCTGTGGGCATGTCACTTGTAGAGCAACTTATTTTTTATCCAGTCAGGTGCTTCTTCATGTCCTGTCCTGCATTTGTATCCACAGCTGGGTTCTGTTTTTTCAGCAACTCCCAGCTCTGTGGGAAGTCCAAGCCTCTGTTCTAGCTACTCTCAACCTGAAAAATAGCCGCCCTCTGAGGGGCTCTCTGAGCAGCTCTCTGGGGTCATGCTGGGTCTCCTGAGAAAGTTCTTGCTGTGGCATCAAGCATTGCTCTCATTGCATGAGTCCCACTTGCTTTGGTTGCTGATAATTTCAAGGGACTATCAGAAGGTTGGAGGGACCCCTGAAGTTGAAATTCAGGCTGTGCCTTGCCCAGTAAATTGGCTTGGGAAATTAGAATGATTGGGAAGGACACCTTGTGCAAAGGAAGCCTGGATTTTTTTTGTTCTGGCCTATGTTCCGTTTTACCAAAAGCAAACATTAAGTGCAATAGTTGTTTGTGGTATTTTATGGGAGTATTTGGTGCTAACTGAGGGGCTGCAGCAGAGTTTCTCACAGATGTGGTTTGTCTGGGTCACAGTATGATGTTGCAAGTGGCAGTGCACATGGAAGTTCTCACTCCTGCAACTTGGTCCTGGTTCTCCTTATTCACTGGCACTGTGACAAGATTCATACCTTAACAACCCAAATACGTGAATTAATGGAATCTCTTCTTCAGTGTTAGCCCAATAAGGCTTAAATATTTGGCAACATACTTGGGATATGACCTTCCTGAGATCATAGAAGATACTGTTTGTGCTTGAGACTGCAAGGTCACCAGTGTGCTGTATCTCACCTACCCTAAAACTCATATGAAATAGAATTTGATAGTCAGGATGAATACAAAAAACCCCCTGGAGCTTCCATAGAGGGCAGTATGATACGTATGATACATACTGTATCATACAGTATGTACAGTTATGATATGTACTGTAAGTAATACCATAATTCTTATGTTCTTATTTCTGGTAGGTTTGGAAAGATGCAGCCACCCAGATATTCTACTCCCTGTCTGTGGCATGGGGCGGGCTTGTTGCTTTGTCTTCATACAATAAGTTCCACAACAACTGCTACTCGGATGCTATTTTAGTTTGCGTAACCAACTGTGCCACCAGCATCTTTGCTGGGTTTGCAATATTCTCCATCCTGGGGCATATGGCATTCGTGTCCGAGAGACCTGTCTCAGAGGTCGTGGACTCAGGTAGGCTGCTTATCATTCCGTCGGTACCGGGACTTGCTTTGACCAAGGCATGACACTAACCTCCTTCCTTCTGCTACTTTCCAGGATTTGATCTGGCATTTGTAGCCTACCCAGAGGCTCTCTCCAAGTTACCAGTTTCTCCTCTGTGGTCCTTCTTGTTTTTCTTCATGCTTCTGCTCTTGGGCCTTGACTCTCAGTTTGCCACCGTAGGTGAGTGGGGTTTTAAGTAACCCATGACTTTTCAAATGACCATTACCTTTCTTAATTGTGCTGCTCAAAACCCACACTTCTTCCTTTGCAGAAACACTTACAACCACCATACAAGATATATATCCCAAAGTGATGAAAAAGTTAAGAATCCCTGTAACCCTGGCTGTGTGCATATTGCTCTTCTTACTTGGTCTTACCTGTGTTACTCAGGTAAGACATTAACTTCTTTTTTGTCTGTGAGCTTAGTTATGCTGCAAGGGATGAATCAAGTCAAAATATCCATTCCAACTGTTCCTGTTTGCATGGATCGATCTGNCCCTGGCTGTGTGCATATTGCTCTTCTTACTTGGTCTTACCTGTGTTACTCAGGTAAGACATTAACTTCTTTTTTGTCTGTGAGCTTAGTTATGCTGCAAGGGATGAATCAAGTCAAAATATCCATTCCAACTGTTCCTGTTTGCATGGATCGATCTGAGAGACTCTTGAATTCTGCCAGTGTGCCTGGACATGCAAATAAGAAATTCCCAGAGGGAAGCTTTGAAGAACCTAAGGTTTTTGGTGATTATTGAACTGCAATGACCTTTTAAAGAGGAGGCTTGTACAGAGCCAGTGAACCATCAACCTGATTTAGTGCTTCTCACTGCAGGAGGTTAGGTGTGTAATCTCAAGCATATGCACAGTGTTTCTGCAGCTCTGTGGGTACCGCTAGTAGATGCCGATGGGATCTTTTTGTTCAGAACTGACTACCAAGCAGGACAGGATTTGAGAAATAGCCTATTCAAGTCATAAAAACCTATTAGCTCACAGGCATCTGTAGACTGTATGGTTACTTCTGCTGAAAATAAATAAATATATATATATACATCTATAGATATGCACACACGTAAAAGGAATTTTCAGTACACTGTGTACAATTTCTTGAGACAATTGCTTTCAAGGGTATAGATGTTCATTGCAATTACTCGATCTAGAAATGCAGA
>VZSC01017771.1:0-30464 GCA_013398225.1 Steatornis caripensis
TCCAACAAATGTCTGGGCAGTTGAAGTCACCCAAAGCTTGCTTAAGTGACCCAATTATTTCTTCATTGGCCTTATCATCTTGGTCTGGAGGTTGGTAGCAGATACCTACTGTAAGATCCCCCTTGGAGACAACCCCTCTGATCTTGACGCAGAGGCATTTGACAGGGCTTGCGCAATCATCGTACTTGACTTCTGTACACTCAAGGTTCTCCTCAACACAGAAGCGTGACTCCTCCACCTCTTCTTCCCTGCCTGTCTTTACTAAACAGCCTATAGCCAGCAATTGCAATCCTCCAGTCATGTGTGTTGTCCCACCATGTTTCATTTATTCCTATGATATCACAACTTTCTGACTGGACACGGAACTCCAGTTCCTCCTGTTTGTTCCCCAGGCTGCATGCATTGGTATGCATACACTTGAGGTGATTGGTCTCCTGGTTCACATCTTGAAAGGCGGCTAAAGAACATTTGTTGCTGCTCTGATTGGTCTGACTTAGTCCCCAGTTGGTTGCAATGGCATAAGCATTGCCATTTTGGACCCCACCTCCCAAGTCCTCTAGTTTAAAGCCTACCTTGCCAAGTTGGCCAGTCTGCTGCCAAAGATTCCCTTGCCTCTTCTAGACAGATGGATCCCATCCCTCCATAGCAGGCTACGGTCATTGTAGAATGTCTCATTGTCATATGAGCCCAAATCCTCACAACAGCACTAGCCAAGGAGCCAGAAGTTGGTTTGCATTAGACATCTATTTCTGGCTGCACACTTTCCTCTAACTTGTAAAATGGAAGTTCTTATGGAATGTATTCCTTCCTATTCTCTTTTCACATTAATCTGTCACAATTTTGGTAGGTTAATAACACTCTGTTTGCAAGTCCTTAACTTTCTTTTGCCATCTCTTGTAAAAGCCATTCAGCCTCATCTCCCTGAATCTCAAAGCAGCTTGGTGAAATGCTCTTGTCTCTCTTAGGTATAGGATGAAAAGCGCAACTTGAAGAGTGAAGTACCCCAGCATATGGGTACCTGTTAAAATCTTCATTGCTCAAATATGCCTTGTAATAGCATTTCCAGACCTTTATCTTTGCACTTCACACTTTTCAGAATTGAAGACACACTAGCTCATTGTTTCTGGACAAACAAATTCACACTGTCCTGTTGTGCGAATCTTATAGGCAGCATGAGAGCTACCAGAGTGTGAATTGTTTGCTTATAGGCCTTTTCATGCAGGAGCTGCACATGGTCTTTTACATTTTCTTCCCCTCATGTAGACTGTACCACTTACTAAATGGAGGCTGATCATCCCAGAATTTTCTCTCAGCTACCCTTAAATAATAAATAATAAACAAAGCTGTGTGAAGCTAGGCATGAAAGATATTGGTGGTTTGCCATTGATCTTTCAAGCAGCAGCCAGATATCTTCTGCCAGTTGTTGTGCAGTTTGCTAGGTAAATTTTATGGTTGTCTTCCTGGATACTGTGTGTGTGTTCACATGTGTGTGTGGACCACTAAAGCTCATTTCAGGTGAGATGCTTGTGGGTTTGCTGACAGAGACCAGCTGAAGGCAACACAGTGAGCTGCCAGTGCAGCTGGCCTGGATTTTGAGCATTTGCTATGTTTTTTCAGACTTTTGCCAAAGACCCTAGATTTTGCAGCTTCCTATTTCCAGCCTGATGCCAAGTACTATTCAACCCTCTCTCTCACAGCAGAAACCCAGAGCTATGAATCTGCGTGCCATTGCCCCCAGTTGCAAACACCCTTACATATGGTTCGCTGATGCAGGAGTCGTAGTCTATGGTCTATGTCTATGCAGTAAAGAAATATTTGAGAAATTAAGTTCAAAAGAGAACAGTTCACTGCTCTGAGCCAAAGGTGGCTCAAAACCAAAAATCATATTCATAAAGGTTAGACCTTGATATATGAAATTTCTCACAGAATTCACATCTCTAGTGGAAAATACGAGGTGAGCTGCAAATTGAAATGAAGTTACAAACCACTACAGTGTTCTTCCTGTTTGGCTGGGATTTTTTGATTTTGTTTTGAATTGGTTTTTTTCATTGTTTTGGTTGATGCTAACCAGGCCATTAGATCATTCTGCTTTTTGTGTAATAGTATTAGATGTTGACAAATTAGTAGAAACAGTTACTCTATCAGCAGTGTGCGGAGGTGGAGTCCTACCGGAGGCCCTAGGCAGACCCCAGTGCCCACTAACATTACTGATACTGTTCTCCAGGCTTCCTGAGGCAACTTTTGCCACAGCTGAGCAGGAGAACACTAACAGGACTCTAAAGTAAGCCCATGTCAGAGCAGCTCTCAAAGAGTCATACTATGTGTTGCATATTTACTAGGTAGGTCTGCCAAGAGCTGGCACACTGAGGAGATAAATCTGTGAATTCTTGGAGCAGTGCAACACAGTGGCCTCGGAGAAAAGACCTCTGGGTTGAAGCATGCAGCTGCTGCAGCCCTTTAATTTCCAGGCGCGCAATGCTTTTCACAGGGATGTTCATGACACCCAGAGGCAGTTAAGAATGTAATACAGTCTCTGCTGGTACATGAACTGAATTCTTGTTTACTGTCTGGCCAACTCCTACCTTTGGGCATGACTTTGGACATGCTATCTTAAACTGCAGTAGATCCAACGAATGCAGAAACTGGCCATCTGAAAGCTGCAGGTGAGGTTTATCCCTGAGCCAAAGCTAACATAAATCTCAGAATTACGCCTTTCTTTGGGATTTCAGTGGGGCTTTGCAGAGTTAGCTCAAGGCTGCTTGGCAATACTGGCTGAAAAATACTAATAAAAAAATTGCTTCCTGCCAGAAAGCAGAGCTAGATGTGGGATGGACCTGGGATGGAGATGTGGGGAGTGCTGTGGAGAGTCAGCTTGCTGCTCCCGCTGCTGCCAGGCGGGTGGGCAATGGCCGTGCCTGCTTGTGACAGACATCCTCCCTGCCTTCCTCCCTTGCTTTGCAAAGGAAGGAGACACAGCTGGCTCCAGCACAGCTAAAGCTGCCAAGGATGATTTGTTGTTGCCCACCATTATCCCGAGACTTTGTTCACAGTGAGAGGTCGCTGGGGTGCTCTGGCTTGGAGATAGCCATTCTCACAAGAGTGAGTTTCATCCTGGCCATGCACAGATGCTCATTCCACATCATCCATGGAAGTATTTTATAGTGCTGAGATTTTGTTTGCCTTTTTGATCTTGGGTTTCACCTTTTCTGAGAAGTGCCCTTTCCTCTTTAGTGTTGTCATTTGGCAGAACGACTCACGACCACCATCTGTGTGGGTGCAGGCACTGGACCATGACTTGCAAGGTCTGAGCTCAGTTCCTGCATCAGGACACGGATTTTATGCCTGACTTTAGGAAGTTACTTCAGCTCATCTAGGCATCACTTCCCCACTTGCCTGTAACTTTCTGCTTCAGTCCGGATTGCTGCAATAACTCAACTTAGATGTGAATTTCTAACAGCAGAAGTCATGTTGAAGACAATATGGTTACTCAAATTATTATTTGAAAAAAGTGTTCTCAGGGATGACTGTGTAAATTTTCAACCAGTTAAAGAGCAAAAGTTGGAGTGCAGCTTGGAGCAGCACAGCAGGCTTTCTGCAAGCACTGCTTGCTTCACTGGAAACTGTTACTGTTCCAGAAGGTTTTCCCCCTAGCTTCTTTCCCAGTTAAACCCTGAAAGTTTGAACCGGTCACCGCAATGTGAGCTGCGGATGGTTTAGCAATAATGCGTCTGTCCCTCCTTGCCAAGACCAACTAGAATCAAAAGTTGCAAACTTTTCCAAGAGAATTAATGTATCAGCACTAAGCAGCGGTTCACAAGAACTGCACAAAGGCAGTTGAGGCTTTATTAATTGCAATTGAAAAGTAGACAAGTGGCAGTGCAGTGGAAGAAGGCAGCCATCTGGGGCCATATGACACCAGGAGCAACTGGAAGAAACGTCTGGGGCAATGAGCCAAACTGGTGGTGTTATGACCCTGGGAGCCTATTAGATAGGACGTTTGCAGTTTCCCAAGATATCCTGTCTCCCTCTCGCTTTGTTTGTTTTCCTCTCCCCTCCTCTCCCCTCCTCTCCTCCTCTCTTCTCCCTGGATCTGACCCTCCCTGCCTCTTCCCTTCCCCAGCAGCAAAGTCCATATTCTTTGCACATGCTGCCCATGAATCGAAGATGTTCTGCCCCTGCTGCAGCTGGCAACAGGGAGATTGCTGGCCCTCAGCAATGCCATCTCAAGTGCATCTTCCTGTTAGCGACTGCAGCAAAGTGCATGCCGCGTGAGTGGAACAATTAAGTGTACGTGGCCAGGGAAGAGATGAGGAGCCACATGGGCACGGACTTCAAGTGGAGGCCATCTCCCTGGCTCAGAAAGCCTTGCTTGTTTCTCCATCTTTGGATCCTGGTGCTGTTTGTGTGAGTGCAGGGGAAAAGCCTGCTCAACACCACCACTGGCAGGTCAATCTCTGGCCTTGCTATAAAGAAGATGAGGCTCTTCTTTCTCAAGTCGTTTTGTCTACATATAAAACCAAAAGGCTTTGGACCATGGTGATTTTTCTGAGCTGTGTCTATGGAAAGGGCTGGAGAATGCTTGTCTGGGGGCAAATATACAGTCCTCAAGTTATAAAGCAACATCTTGCTTGCTGAAGTAAATATTTTCGGTGGAGCAAAGGAGTGAGGTTTCAGGGCTAACAAACTATTTCTAACATCATCTCAAATTTGAGGAATATTTTTCTTTAATGGATTTCAAATCACTCCACGAATGAGTCTGAAAATTTATGTGTAGGGAGATTTTCCCTAGCTCTATGAACAGGGAAAGAAAAGAAGAGAGATCTTCTGAAACTTGCTGCATGTGCCACCCTACCGGCCCATTGGCGAGAAAAAGTCACTATTTAAGCATGCAACACTGCAAAACCTCCCTTCAAAGAGTACAAATTTTGCTCGTATTTTCAAAAATGCCTAATTATTTGAGATATCTCTTTTCTGGCTAAATGCAATGTAAGCAACGCTTAAGAGGTCTGACTTTCCAAAAGTCCTTACAGTCATTCTCTGGAAAAATTTTTTCTGTTGTCAGATATGCAAAAGGAGAGGTACTCGGATTCAGAAATCGCATGTGAAAATTTGGACCAAGTCAGACATTTAGAAAATTAACAGGAAAAGAGAAGTTCAGGGTTTTTAACGATGTGGAAAATGTAGTGCTTTTTCACTACTTCTTTGAAAGCGTCCTCAGACTGGACAAGGCACTGCTGGCCACATATGATCTGCAAAACAGCAAGAGCAAGTCAGATAATGTTCTGTTACTCATTTTATGAGAAATATGCCGAGTAACTGGAAGCAAAATAAACAACAGAATTATGCCTTTATGGCATGAGAAGTGTTGCCCCAAGGAAATTAAAAACTGCACACAATTGCAAGCGTTAATCCCCACCTTAGATACTGTGAAAAGACCCTTGAGTTTCCCTTTGGCAGAGCTTCAATTTCCAGAGGAGTTTTTGTGAGTGTGCAGCAGTGCCCTGGTAGACACTTCTGCGTTTGTGCCCTGCCTGTACTTGCTCCGCGCGAACGAAAACAAGGCAGAGGCACTGCTGCCTTTAGCTGCTTGATCTCTTCAAATCAGCCAAGGAGCAACGATAACAGTGCTTTTTCAGTCTCTGCGCTGTGCTGCATGTTTTGTGGCAGAGAAAGGAAATCGTACATTTTGCAGGTGAGCTCAAGAACAAAGAATAAGCTCCTTGTGACTCAGAGAAATGAGAATTAACATAAAGCAAAGGTTAAATCTGCACAAGTGCCGTTCATTCACTATTCAGCAAACGAAGCCAGGGCGATCCCTAAGCAAAAGCATCCAGATAACGTGACTGCAATCATGTACATTGGCTTTTATTTGTCTTGCCTGGTTAAAGCTCTCATGCTATCCATGTTGCACAAGAATTGATATAGAAAGGTCAGATACATTGCTTAGGCGAGAAGAGAGCAACATCAGGGCATTTAAGCATGTTGCAAATGTCTGTCAGACCAAAAACTGCAGAGAATTCATGGAGAGCCCATCTCCTCAAGCCCATTAATGCTTGCTCAGTGCTGCTACACCTATTGTTTCTTGTTTGAACTGTGTCCTAATGCTCAATGGAAGGCCGTGGGTGAGGACACCTATGGCCCATGTCTTGTTTTGGTTACTGTCTAATTTTGAAAAACTTTAGTTTTTCTTGTGTCTCACTGTCAGCTTCTCAGCAATTACAGAGATGTCACTGTATATGTGCATATATATCTGTGTGGCTGTAACAAGACTTATGTTACTCTTTGCAAAGCAACTTTCTATTTCTGGAAAAGCTAGCAAAGTATCAGGTGTTTTATCTCTTTGAAGATTGGAATAGTGCAGGAAATACAGCTGCCAGCTGCTGTTTCACAGTTGTGGATTTCTCCACCATGAAAGTGCTATAGTAGTAATTAAAATGACAGATAAGCATCGTTCATGTTTGCTTTCCAAGCCTAGCAATGAGTAAACTCTGTACTGACCATGTTAGAGGTGCATGAACTGTGTTGACCCTTGCCTGCACCACTATAGCTGCCTCTTGGGAATGCCATGTATTTAATTATCGTTATTATTTGGAACAGAGGGTTTGATTAATGCACGATTAGTGAGAAAAATCACGTGTTCTTCTGTGGGCGTAAACCCGTTTTCCTGTTCTTGCAAAGGTACAAGAACTTAGCCTCCTCCCAGGGGGAATCCTGCCATTTATTTAATTACAAGAGGGATTAAACCCTGCACTAGGTCAAATTGGGAACTTCAGGAGTAAAATTCAGCACACATTTAAGCATTTGCAGGTGTGGGGTCCAAGTTCTTTATGCACTACTGCAATACTTTGTTTTTGAAGGGGCTGGCGGAGCGGGGAGAAAGCATGAGCAGCTTTGTTTCTTCAGTGCTGCCACATGACAAGAAGTGGCTTAGATCACCCTCTCAGGTAGAGAACAGTTGGTGTAAGTTACACAGCAGATCAGCTGATTCCATGAAATGCATCCCAGAATTAGTTAAAGAGCCCAACAGCAAACACAGCCTGTGGTTTAATGACAGCTGAGTGAAGGTTCACATTGTACTAATAACATCCTGTATCTCTGTGGCGATGTGGTGCACGAACACGTACTCCTTTGCAGCCAATGACTTCTCATCAGATTTTCACACCGGCTGATTTGGCTGTTATTTAACAAGTGTGTTTTCCTGTTCCAGCCACGGGTTTGTTTTTCTTGCTGTTGCAGTAGTAAAACCGACTCTGATATTCTCAGAAATTCTTCATAGCGCTGCTAATGTTTTGATTGATGTTTTGCTGAAATAGGTTTTGCTGGGATATTTTAAATGTCACATCTGTTCTCAAAGCACATTTATTTAATTGGTGTACGGTTCTGGATTGGGTCACTACCTACGCACGTATTAGCTAGGTGCAAAGCTGCATGGATTGTCAGAACATGCTTGAAAAAAGACATGTGAGCGCAGCTTCCTATAGCAGAAAGGTGACAAGTTCTCACGATGTGTGAGGTAGCACAGCAGGGTAATGCCCAGGGCAAACCAAAGACACAGGCCCTGCTGGGTGGTGCAAAACATGAGCAGAAGCCAAAGAAGACCTTCTCTGTGGAAAAAGTCCTCCTTTTGGAGACCTTTCAATCTGAATAAGAACAAGATAATTAATATTGACATCTCCTGTAACATGTCTGGTCTCTTCTCATGCCCGTTAGATTTCTTATGCACAGGTAAACACTTCTTTATCTGTGTGTTTTATGTATAAGATACGAATAATGAAACCTAGCTTTTGCACAGAGCCTTATATCATAGATATCAATGTACTTAATCAGTGAGATCTTTCCAATTTCATGGACTGGGGAACGGAGAAACAGAAATAAAATGGCTTGTCATACAGCCTAGAAGTGCAGCGGCAAAACCCTGAATAGAATTTAAATTTCATTTGCTATAACCCAGTGGTCTATTTGCTAGAAATTGTTGCCTTTATATTTTGCAGTATGAAAATGTAAAACTACGGAGCAATAGTACTAAAATACCGGAAATTACTCAAAGAAAAACAATAGACAAATGTAGAAAAAGGCAAAATAAATTTGGAAATAAAATGTTTTTTGAATGGAAACATAAAATGACCTATCCAAGTGTGACTGCCACATTCCATTCTGCTTGTTTTTCCTAAAACAATCTCTGATCTACATTCCTGTATGTACTGCCAGTGTTGCCAGATCTGTATTTTTCCAATGAAAAAAAAAACCCAAAACCCTAAACCCCTGAAATTTTTGACCAACTTCATTTATTCTAGAGGAAGGAAAGGAAAGCATGTAAATCCAGCAGGACTCCTGAAAGACCAATTATTGTTTTATTTTTTCTTTTTTTTTCTTTCATTTAGGGCATTTTACAGTTGTGCTGTAGACTCAGTTTATAGTAAGAACGTATCTTATCTGACAAATGGTAACCGATGCAACACGATTTAGAAGTCTCCCCCATCATGCAGAAATTAAAATCGTCTCCCCAGGGACATTGCCCAAAACATAAAGCAGAGCCTTCCACCTCATTAAAACATTTCGCTGTGTGAAAAATGACAATGAGCCATAAAATCTGGAGGGAAATGATTACTGAACACTAACATATGCTCAACAATTTCAATACTAGAACACGTGGAGGCTGTCAATTGCACTTCAAGCTGGGGAAGTGAGTTTCTTGATCTTGTCCGGGTGGAGGGCAATTTAAAGACATGTTGCTAACAGAGTAGTTAGGCCCTGAAAGCCCGTTTTCAAAATAGCAGCGGGACATCCAGCAGCCAACAATATTAAGGTGCCGCTTTGTTTTGTTTGCAAAAGCGTGTCTTACTGTCCCTTCTCTACCCTGGCATGCTCTCTTCTTAAAACTGATGAGAATAATTGTCTCCAACATTATTATTATGTGCAAAAATGGCATGAAAAGAAGATAAAGATTGCCTACTCAGGCACTCAGAAGTTAGGAAATAATGGGATTACTGTTGCCTTGACAACATTTCTCTCTCCTTACCCTGCCCCCAGTTTCATTCTTGGAAATAGCTAAACTACTTTGCTGAAACTCTATAAAATAATTAAATAAAAGATTCAGTCGTAGGGAGACACCTGGCATGGAAAACTTCATTCTGCCCTCCCACAGAGTCTGACAAAATTATAAACAGCTGAAACCCAGGGTTTTATGATGAGAAGAATCAGGTAATGCCACGTACCTCGATGGTACTAGTAGCTCCATCTGCATTTTTTCTTTTCATTTAATTTGTACTACACACGTTCCTGAGGGCCACATTTGGTGTGCACCCCTTTGTGTTGCAAGAGGTAAGACCATGTAAGCAGCAGCAGCAGCAGCAGCAGCAGCACAGTGGATTCAGTTTCTTGCAGCTACACAAGGAGGGTGGACTTTCTGCCCCAGGAAAGTGAAGACCAGGTGGGATTGAAGAGGGCTGCAATGATGCTGGAGACACAGCTTCAGCTTTTTTAGCACTATGCGTCATGCTCGGGTGACCCACATTCAACTCAAATTGATGTGCCTGGCAAGTGGAAATTGCTCTGCCTCTCTGGAGGCATCAGAGGGTCTGCAGAGGTCCTGAGCTGGCAGTCCCTGAGGGCAGGCGACAGCACCCAGTGACACCCAGTGCGTCATCTCTAGCTGAGCTCTGAATGAGGTCAGGCAAGAGCCTGATAAATGGCCCTGCCTTGTCAACACCACCGTCATTAGCGGTGTTATCATCCAGCAAATGGGAACGTGAAGGAACTTGCCCTTGCCAAAGCTGGAGAGCAAGTGGGAACAGGAGCTGCGGAGGTGACTGTGTTTGCTCATACCGCTTGCGTTCTTCTGCAAAGAAGCTCAGTGTTTGGTTCGTAACCAAAAGTGTATTGTAGCTGATTATAAAACATTATGGCACGGTTTGTTTTTCCGACTGATTGAATTTATGATGAGGTTTCTTTCAAAGAAGGGACAGAACATTTCAGCACACACTGGCATGGCTGAAACACTAACAAATCACTGTCCTGGTGCAAAGTCCAGAAATACTGTGATAGTCCTTTCCTCATGCAACCTGTCTGAGCTAACAGGGCACACAAAAATGTCCGGTAAAGTAGCATGCATAGGGGTTGGAAGTGGACCCAGGTGACCAGCACAGTCTGTGACAAGTCATCTGACAGCACTGTGAGGGGAGGGAGCACTGTGGTGTATTCAAAAGCTGAGTACTCTAGGGAAATAAAAAAAGAATCACTGAATTTGCATTTAAAGACATGTATTTAAAACCCAAAATAATTACAGTTGCATTAATTTTTCTTTGTTTCCTTTTGCTTGGAGCACAGTCAGCCCTTGCTTGTTACTTAGGATTCCCAGTGAATGCCTTTCTGACTCAAATCAGAGTCCCCGGCAGCCCCTCCAATTACCTCCACGCAGAAACAGCAGTGTCAGTGGTGTTTCATCAGCACAGAGACTGATCAATCAGGCCCATCAAGTCCTGCTCTGCAATCTGTACTCAGCTAAGGGGTACCAATAATTGGCCCCACAGGTCCTAACTGGTATGTTTGTGAAAATTTAAGTCACAAGCAAAGTTACCAGTGACTGACTCATATAAGGTCACTGTGTGGCTCATTCCTGTACCGGGAGTTCTGGGTGATGTGTCTGTCTGTCAGCTCAGACAGAGGACTATGGCCATCTGGTTCAAAAGCATCTCTACTCCTATTAGGTATTTTGTTAATTTGTCAACATAAGTATTCTATGAGAGTTGTTTAATTTCAAGGGAGAAAATGTAAAGGCATTTGGTATGTCCTCGTCTGCAGCTCTGATGCAATTCCTTTTTGTCAGGTAACACCTAGTGCTTTTGTTAATGCTAAGTAGTACTTCTAAGTTTTAAGGTCTAAAATCCTTGGACGGGTCGTGTGTGGATGCAAGACAATAAAACACCGTATTTGCCATTGGTCATTATCTACACGCAGTCCCTGCCCCTCTCATGCACTCATGTCAAAAGAAGACAGCGTTCTATTTTCCAAGCAAAACGTTAAAGAGTTTTTTTCTCTGTCTAAAATACCTTATTTATAAATATGGAAGTGTTAGGAAATGTCCAGTATGTTAAAGTCGGGCAGCAACCTGAACAGAGCACTCCGGATGTACACCAGCTAAAGATGCGGCCTATGAGTTTATGGTTGATAAATATAGAGTGACAGGCATTTGTATAGGAACACCTGACTACTTAAACAGCTGCTATAAAGTGGAACTGGTTGTTCAAACTCCCCCAAAATACGTACATGTACTGTCCAGCATTTTAGCGCAGAGAAGTGGGTGACTGCTCTATAGTTCCTGGTGACCAAAATCCAGTTCCTCCCACAAAGGAGAATGATCTTCAGCTGAATTGTCTCTGATGTTGGTATTCCATATTCCTTCCGACATGGTGACAGTTTTGAAAGCATAATGCCGTTTGGTCTTGCATGACAACAATTTTTGCAGCAGAGTAACAGATGTGAAAAATCTAAATCATGCTGGAAATTTGAAAGGAAAATCCTTTTGATTAGGACATATAGCCTGGGAAATGCTCTCTCAGTTGTATTTCATGTCAATAAAAGCTTCTCTTGATTTGATTTGTGTGCAGCGAAGCTTCACTGGAGAGATTACAGGATGTCTTGCTGCAGGATTGAGGCTGAGACATATGTGGTAGATCTATAAGGGTGGATAAGCATTTTCAACAAAAATATTATTGAAAAAATAGTTTTGCTAAAATCATTTTCCTCAACCGTGACTTCTGTCAGGGAGGACAACAGTGTAGCATTTAAGGGCATCCGGCAGCACTGAATGCCCCCCACAAAGCAAAACAATGTTTACACTGAAGGGAAAAAATAAATTAATAACCTGGTATAAATCTGGGCAGGAAACTAGGTGTCACATCCTGCTCTTCCCAAGTAAAAATGATAAGAGCTTTGATGAGTAGACGTAGTAAACAGGGCCTTGGCTTTATGTCTCATCCAGGGGCCAACTCCTCGCGTCGTACAGTCAGTCATCCATCATGGCGCAGCGCAGCCCTGCCTTTGGTCCTGGCTCAGGGGGAGGATGCGGCTCTCTGAGTCACCCTGCTCCTCCCTGCAGCACTCCTGCCTCCCGGGGGGAAAGGGCTGACAGGAGGGAGACATCCACCCTCTGACAAGCACCATTATTTCTTCTTCTGGACAACTTTATCTTCCGCATCCCGCTCTTCTTCCTCTCTCTCATCTTCTGTTTCTTTCCCACTTGGAGGTTTTGTGATCCCTTTTTTCACGGCTAGCCCACCTCTGCGATTCTCCAGCCGGGGCTCAGGATTCACGCAGGCAGAGGTCCTGCCAGTGGGGCCGGGTACCAGATGGGTGATGCTGTTACCCTGCAGAGCTGTCACTCAAGGAGGTCCCTGTTTTGCTGCTCTTCTGTCTGAATCCATACTTGAGTGTCCCTGCCTGGAAAAGCCCAAGCCCGTTTTTTTTTTTGCATGGGGCTAAAATAATTGAGGTGTACTTTTCAGTATTGAAAGGATTTGGGAAAAAATACTTATCTATTGTTAAGTCTAATGACAATTCTGTTTTATAGTCTGTTATCATTTATACCCCGGTTATTATCATAACTGAATAGGTGACTCCGGCTAGTGTCTGAACCCCCAGCTCTCTGTTACCATCCCCCTGCTAAGATGCAGTTACCTGCCATATAATCACTCTTAAAGTGACAGCAAAGTCACACAAAGTCAAATTGCTGCTGAAGGTTTGCTTGTTTGACTTTGTCCTCAAAGGGGCAAGGAGTGTTTGTACAGCCAGTTGTCTCTGTCAGCTGGGAGGAAGTAAACACCCACAGGGAAACAGTTGGGAGCAGATTTTAATCCTCTTTTCCAGTGTCCTGGCCGTGTGGCTGCTCCATAACTGCATCGGTGCAAGGTCAGTGAGGCTAGATCAGGCAACTGCTGTCTGCTGCACTTTTCACAGAGCGTGGTGAGCACTGTAGGCACCGTTGCCCACAGCAGGGAGGTGGTTTGGGCAGCTGCTGCTTCCCGCATCTCTGACTTACGACTGTGGGCACCTCGTGGGTCTCCCACTGCCGTTTGGGCTGTGGGAGGCTGGGGCTCAGGGTGGCCTGGGAGAGCTGCCTGTGTGCTACCCAGGGTGGCTAGGTGGCCCCTGCTTGCCCCTGGGGAAGACAAGGGCTGTTGGGGAGCCGGTGGCCCCATGGCTGGCAGAGGGGCCCTGTAGCAGTCTGGTCGTGAGCAGTGGGGCAAGGGAAGGCTTATGCCCTGGTGCCGCTTCCCTCCTTGGTGCTGCATCTCATGAGTTGGACAGACTCTTCCCATCTCTTGCAGGCAAAACTCCTAGCTGAGAAATCCCCTGTTGTGGTGGTTGCCAGTTTCTCTCCCGATCTGTCAGTCAGCCAGAGATAATGCTTCCCTTGGGAAGGCAGGAAGGATCAGCAGGTAGGATCACCCAACAGGTGCAGTCACATGCGACGGAGGCTAAATCAAAATGTAAAAAGCAAGTGTGCATTCAACACAGTTATCCAGGTTCCTAAATAAAGATGGAGTAGTGTAAGCCATTAATTTAGTTGTGAGCCTGACCCTCTTGAAAATTATTTCAAGGACTTCTTCTTGTACAGTTGCAATAAAAATCTTCTTTCATTATGCACAGTCTGTTTTTGCTGCAGTGTGCAGTGTGTCTTGCCTCCCTTTGTTTTTTACCATCATGAGCCTTCAAGCACCTAATTCTACTTTGACATCTGATTTCTCAAAAAAAAAAGAATATAAGTATACACCTCACCTGTATCTGAGGAACAATCTCACCTCATCTGTCAACAAAAAGAAATTGCAACAGCCTACAAGAAAACATAGACTACGCCATTTGTTTTACTAAAATTTAAGTGCAAACCAAAATTCTCAGATAAATTTGAGCAGATTCTTACTTTTGTCACAGGAACCAAAGATCTGAAGCCCGTCAAGGCCGATTAGGTGGTTATTGAGTTCAGAGCACTTTGAATTGGGTCTACAAATAGCATCATTACCTCAAGTGGCCCAAGCATCTCTTCTGCCTGCATGCTTTTGACGATCTGTCTACATTCCTCTGAAGACGCAAGTTTAATTTTGCTCTCATTTACTCCTAGGTGAAGGCGAGATCACAATGTATTTATTTTTAGATGTCGTATACCTATGTGAATACAAAATGTACCTTTCACTTCACACACACATACAGAAGAGGAAGTGGAGTGCTCTGCCAAACACACTGAAGTTTTTTGCCATTTATCAGCAATGTGAGAGAAAAAATAATCCATTTATGTTTTAATGTGTTTGTTTGTCATCTGATTTAGTACTTGTCTGTCATGGCTAATTACTTTAAAAGAATTCTGGTTCTAGTCACAAAATCTATGAATAAAAGATGTTCACATACACCATCTAGGCCAGGTGTCACAACTCAGCGCAGATATCCACATAACAAAATACTTCTGATTTTAATTACTGTGTGAATGGATATGCCAATTACTTAAAAAATCAATAAAATATTAATCAGATAAAGCAAAACAGCAGGTGGCCAAAGATATCAACAAGGCTTACGTCTGTACAGCACAAACATCTCTCTGCAAACAGGAGGGGCATGCTCATGGTATCATTAGAGGTACTATGTCACTGAAACAGTCCAAGTCACTAAAGTGTCACCATGTGAAGCTGTTTAATTTTTAAGCAAGAACAGATACACTTTCTATTTAACCCACTTAGGGACTGACTGGTCCTGCTTGCCTTCTGGAAACGCACTTTCCAGGCAGGTCAGTGGAGGGTTTTTTCTGCCTGAGGTGGGCAAAACTGAAGTCATTGAGGGCAATACAAAACAAGACAATACAAACCAAAACAGAACAGAATTTATACTACTCCTCACTGCATTATAATGTGTTAAAAAAGACTAGCATCTTCTTTTTCTGTGTTTGTTTCACTTTGGGAATACCAGAAATATCAAGGCAGCGCATGCTCTTGTACTCTCTCTCAGCCCTTCTGGGAGTGCTTTTTATTTAACTGCTTCCAAAATCCATCTGTTGTTACAGAAACCAATACCAAAACTGTACCTGTCCTAGCCAAATAAAATGTGTAGTTTCTTACTTCACAAGCAGACATAGAGCAAGCAGTCGTGACTTCTTAGTTACCATAAACATTTGGGTGACTGACAAGCCAGACATACTCATCAGCATCCTGCAGCCCAGGACTGGGCTCTACTCAGAGCTGCTCAACCCAAGGAGGACCTTTTGGTGCCCTTTTGGCAACCTGGGTACAGATCATGATGCAGGCTGAGTTACTGGCCTGGGAATATCTCCCTGGTAATATTTTGAGGCTCGAGCCCTTTCCTGTGCTGTATTTTGCAGAAGACTGGGGTCCGGCGTGAGACAGGCTTTGTTCTTCTCATGTGAGTTGAGCTCTCCTCCCATTTCCCCTTGCAGATCCCTTTGCAGGATATGTTTTCATCGCACCCTCGCTCTCCTTGGTTCAAGCAGAGTTATTTGTTTCCTGACTGTATGTCACCAGATGCATGGCTGTTGTCAGTGGTGTAAATCCTCAGCCTTCAGCTGAACTAAAAATCAGCCTGAGGTGTTTGATGTGCTGTGTTAATGGGACATGGCTGTTTTGAGATATCTGACTTTCTCAGAACCAAACACTTCATCTGTGCCCTTAGGAAGTAACAATAACTCATTAAGACCACGACCTCATGTTTCTCTTTAAATACAGATGTTATTCAATGTGGAGATCTAGACTGGTTCTGACAATGCGTTTTTTGTTCCTTCTCTGTACAAAATTGAATAATGTATTTCCCTGAGTCTCCTTTTACTCAAGCAGCAAAGGTTGCTCTGGTGTCGGCTGCAGGGGTGAGATGTAATGTGGATAGCTGTGAAATCCCCTTTGACAGTTACAACCAAAGTGAAAATATCTTTCCAATCCAAAAAATCGTTCCTCATAGGCTTCCACTCTTTTGTAATTGTAACTGCTAAATCTGAGCACTTCAAAGAGATACTGGACTTTTGAGAGAGAAATTCTTCCCTGGACTTTTTTAAAATTCAGAATATAAAAGACATATCCCTCAGAGAATGCAACCAAGAGAGATGACAGAAACAGAGTTGCCCTACCAAAGGCCAGTGAAATTCAAAATAAGAAAGATTCTGTGGAGGGAGACAGTCTGTAAGAGCCCCCTCTTTCCACTGGTGCCTGAGGGAACTGCGAGGTATGTTTGTGAGGAAGGGGAGAGAATGGAGGAAGAACACCATTACCTGAGGAGAAGATCTCTGAGGAAACCTGGCAGGCATTCTGTTCCCATTAGTCCTCATTCCTGTGATATATGACAAGAGAGGATACAGAAAGCAAAAGGGAATACGCTGATAATAAGGGAAGTTTTCAAAAAATGTTGCGAACGGTTATGATGACTTGCTTTTTGCGGCCTCAAATCTCTTTCTCTTTAGGGTTAGTAGTAGAGGACAATTGAGGCTAAGATCCAAGAGTCAGCCAGTTAAGAAGTGCGGGTCCCAGAAGCTAAATCCTGGCTATTTGAGGGACAATCCCAGGGGCTGAGGAACAGTTGGGTAGGGGAGGTATCCCAGTACATTGCATGAACCTGGACAAGTAACTTAGAATACGCTCCTAATTTTTAAGCAGCTTCAGTTCACTGAGAGGAATCTGACTCTTTCTGATCATCAGTGGCCAGTATTTCAGCTTGCTGAATTTGGAGCCCATATACATTTTGCCTAGGGAGCCAAAACTCCCTTTGAATTAAGTGAGACCATATGCGGCAAAGCCAAGAGGCTGATGATCTTACCAAGCTTTGGCTTAAAGTGTTGGGACTCTTAGGTACTTAACTGCATCTATTTTAGCACAAAGCCTTAGATGTTTTCATCCCGCTTGAGCAATCCCTACAGAATTAGATTTTCTGGAACATGAAACCCTATTGGACTGTGTAAACAAGCCACGTTCCACTGCATGCAAAGCCTAGCTACAGTTTTAGTTTCTGTAAATTATGCAAGGATATAAATGATGAGTACATCAGTGAGCTAGACCAGAGGCTGATTCATTCATGTATTGATTCATGCATGGTTTATCTTCATGCCTTGCAGAAAAAAACCAATTAAAATGGTTACACTAAGCTGTAGAACTTGAAAGCGGTAGTTGAGAGGGAAGAGTGATTCTCTGCTTGAAGAGTGGCAGATGAAGCTATAGTTTGTATATTAACCCTCTTCTAATTTGCATCACTTGAAATGATTCTTAGCTGTGTGTGGTCAAAGTGGAAAAAATAAGGAGGAATAAAAAATAAGAGGAAATTAACTTGATATTTTATTACTTTAATACCGTGTGTTTATTCGATGTCCTTTATTCTCACTCCATCAAAAAGCAAAAATAGAAAACAGTGTTTATATTTTTAAATCTTCGTGACAACAGAAATAATAGCAAAAACTTGTTCCTACATTCTGGGAGTGTAACCAAGCACCCTTGCTAAAAACTCCCATTAGAGGTTGTAGATGGACAAGCGAGAAAACCGAGGAAATAGGGCATTCAAGTTTCCTAAACACTAGAAACGAAAGAAAGGAGAAAGACAATACATCCATCCCTTGCGATCATCAGCCAACCAGGATGCAGGAATGACATACAAATTTTTTGGTGTGTGGGCGAGCAAACCATAATTCTGCACTCCCATCATCTTTGATGATAAAATGTAGCTATAGGAAGGGTAATATTTTTTTTTATCTTGAGAAGCATTCAAGAAACAAAATATCACATGAACAGACTGTACATATAGGCAGTTTCTTGAATCATGAACTGTTTATCTGTAGGCTTGAACACAAATTACATAAAAGCAAACCACGCAATGGATCTGTTTCTGATTCTTTCAACTTCTATTTTAATTAGCTAATGCAGACACTGAGCAAATGGTGTGTTGCTTGTTGTTAAGGTTGCTTTAGTCATCTGCCATTTTTGCACTTTTTTGATTGGCTACTGCTAAGGGAAAGGAAAGCTCTATCGTGGTTTTATATAAGAAAAATAACTCCAACACGATGCTGTGGAAAGCGGTGCTTTTATCTAGCTTCATCTTTGCCACCCCCACATCATTAAGTTTAAGTTCTTTACTTTGGCTGAAAGTTTTAAGCACAGCATTAGTAATATCTACTTTCATGTACACGGTTTTCACTTCATAGGTTGACTCTCGGTGTAACTCTATTTATTCCAGGAGTATTACACCTGGGATTGCTTTAACTCAGCATGCCAAGGTATAGTGTGAAAGAGTTGTTCAAATTGCATGCAAGCAATTTTGCAAAATTTGACTGCCAAAACTGAATCAAAGGTGAAATTTTTTTTCAAAGGCAAAAGATAAGTAAAGCCAGACTTAAAATGTGACAATCTCTCACCTTATTCCTTTTTTTTTCCTAAAAAACCCCCTCTGATAACAGCTGAGAAAATGGATCTGAACTTGATTTAGAAATGCCCAGGGAACTCTAAGTCCTTGCCGCCCTCAGGAACAAGGCACTCTCACAAGCAATGTCCTTTGTGGATGTTTGAAATGGAGGACTCTCATGCCAGTTGAAGAATAATATTTTTCCTTAAAAGCCCAGAACAGCTTTTCAAAATGCCAGCTGTCCACTCTGAATGCGTGTACAAATTTTTGATAGACAAGGAACACAATGTATCTTTCCATTTAACCTGGAAAGTGGTGCGTGTGTAGACTATGTGCCTAGATTTGATTCAATTTTATCACTCTCATGAATGGTAAAAGTGACACAGTGGCAGCCTTTCCTTTCTCAGCAGTGTGGCTTCCAGCAGTAGGTGTTCTGTAAACACTCTCGAAGACCGTCACTCTGCATTTTCAATGATACAATACAATACAATACATCAACCTCCCAAAACACCAGGTAAGGTCAGCTAAGAATATTCCCTTTCCCCAGTTAGCCTTTTTCCTCAACTTACAGAGGAAAATCAATTCAATTCTGTAGTAGAGTGTTTTTGCAAATTTCCCATAATGAGAGAAAGAAAATAAAGTGCCTGAAGAGCAGAAAATCGAAATGTTAAACCTTTGATCCTGGATTTGAAGCTGATCTATGCAATTAGCAGTGGTTTTTTTTTGACACAAAGGGAAGCGTCACAGGAAGAAAGGATGGCATACAGCACAAAGAAGAGAGCCAGGGAAAGACTGAGAAAATGGTGCTTCAGTCATCTTCGCAGTCACACAAATCCTTCACCAAGAGTAAACAAAGGACATGAAAAAAATGGGAAAAGGAAGGAGAACAGCATCAAACAAACAGACAAATACTTCTAAACAATTTCCTCCAGATTATCTCACTGGAGGCAAAATTTAACGCTACCCCATCAGGGAGGCTGTGTTTAAAGGGGGGGCTTCCCAGTGTGCAGGAGTCATTATAGGAATGTGAATATGGCTTTAAGCTGTATATTTAGTTTAGTAACATCTTCCTGGCTTGAGAGGTTGCTTACAGCCCAGGAGAGTATTTGATAGTTATTCATTAATGCACATTCCTATAGCCAAGAAGAACTTCTTTGTCCTGGCAAACCCAATGCATGAACTAGATGCTGCCAGAGAAGGAGGCAATTTAATACGTCTTCTCTGATGGAGCATAAACATCCACAAGAAGAGCAACCATGTGTAACAATCCATAGGTCTCAGTAACCTTTCCTTGTGTTGGCAGGGGGGCCACAGAAACAAAATCAGGGTCTTGCAAGAATGATCTTTGAGAAAGTGTTGGGCAGTACTGGAGCCTCTGATAGTGCTACCTTACAGTCACTGGTTCCTTTGCGTGTGACTGGCAGCTGAAGTCTCAAGGCCTTGGGCTTAGACACATGTGGTGCATCAATTTTGTCCTGGATGCCTATGTAAGAGTATTGCAAACCACTGTAAGCTTGAGCTCCTGTGGAAGACAGACATGTCCTCTCTCTCACCTTTTTTTCTTCTCTTAATGATGATACAGGAATAATTTTGAAAATATTTGGAAGAGTGCTGCTGATGTGTACTGCTGATAGCTCATCTCAGAGACATGGGATTCTCACTGAGAGGATACTTGTGACTGCCTTTCAGCAAACATTTACACAAAGCTTCCCCCCCCCCCCAAAAAAAAAAAATGGAGAATGCTAGTCAAGATGGTTTGCAGCTTAAACTGGAGCTAAAAAGTATCCCAGTTTGTGGGGTTCCCAGAAGCGCAGTTGGTGTCTGTAATTCTTTTCTGTATGGAGGCAGGAATGGAAGAAGGTAGAATTTTTATGGGACTTTTTTGACTTCAGAATGTGCAGTAACTGAATTTTCTGAGCGGTTTCTGAGGTCCATACCCACTTATTCTTTCAACAAGTGTAAATTATCTCAGGGAACTTCTACCGGAAGTTACATAAAGAAAAAATGTGAATGCTTTATTTAAAAGTATATGCAAACAGAGTGAACTTTTGGGTGTCTTTGTGTCCCTTTTCTTTAGCAGAAAATGACCTGTTTCCATTCTCTCTTTCCCTCTCATGGTTTCCCCAGGTAAAAAAAATAAAGTAGTTATCTCTTTATCTAACTTGGTCACTAAAAGGCTATTGCTGCAAGTGAATAGGTATGGCTGTTTGAATCTACACAAGGAGTCAGAATGTACCTACAATGAAGGCTCAAATGCTCATTATGAGATGGTGCTTCATTTGTTGTTCACTATCCTGTCCTAGACAGCTAGGCTGAGCAAGGTTGCTGTTAGGTAAGATTAGTTACCTCGTTCACAGAAAAATGGAACTACTGTGGTGCTCTACACATTCTTTGATTTTTGCTGTTAATTCTGTGATGACTTGCTTTATTTGAATATGCTTTTGGAAAAGAAAAAGATGTTTGACTGGCAAATGTTCTTGGGCAAGTGACAGTCCTCTGACACCTTCACTGTATCAAAGTTGCTTTGCTGATCACTCACACTAAGGTGACAGACAGTTCCTTGCCATTTACACAAAGGATGCAGTAAATGCTTTGACTGTGGCTCTTCAGTTGGGGATCACCTTTCTGGAGAACGCCACCATGTTGTAGTAGCTTTGGAGATCTCCTGTCAGCAGCACGCCACAGCTCTGTGGTACTTACTGACAGTGCCCAGGTGGCAAGGAGTGGCTTGAAATTCATCCACAAATGCTCATGTGGGGATACCTTTGCCAAAACAGTCTTGTCCAAGTTGTCCCCTGGGAGAAAAAGATGTGTCAGAGGTGCCATAGGGTGAGAGGCTGATACCAGCTTCTCATGACTCGTGTTGGGTACTGAGTAGATGGAGCTATGTACTGAGGCTGCTTCTTGGACGGTAGAGCTTAATTCCTTGGTTGACAGCATGATTCAGTCCGTCACATTTCTGATGCCAACTTCTTTCTATATTGTACTTGTAATATTGCACAGCTTGCCAGCAAAGGCTCTGTGATCCCCTATCCAGTACTGTGAAACAAATGAATTCTGCAATTTGAGATTTTATGACAGTTCTCTGCTACTACTAAAATGAGGATTGGCTTTTCTGGCAGCAGGTTATGGGGTGCATGGAGTAGGAGGGAATAGACTGCAGGTTTCCAGAGGCACATTAAGGTGCCCAGAGACGAGAATCTGGAAACAAATCCAAACTGTTCAAAGCACATTTAGGTATCCATGCACCATTCGGCTAAAGGACTGAAGTGTGCCTCCTGTAACATTAATTTGATGTTGGTGAAACCATAGAGGCTTGAGGTTAACTGGGTTATTTATGCATTCTGTACGTTGAAAAATGGATGAAGCAGATGGTATTTGAAACTTCCCATATATTTAATCATAACTCTGAGCTTCCTGGCTTTTAAAAGTTATTTTTGAATAACTGGACCAATCTGAACTAGGCTTTCTGCCATCGTGTTACTTATCTGCGCTGTCTGATGCATTACAGCTTAATGAAATTTGTTACCTACAATACAGTCAATCATTGTAGGAAATATAAAACAGCATTTGTGTTTTTTAAAATGGGTTTTCTCAATGTACATTCTGTTTGTTTTGTCCTATAATTTGTTTAATTGAAATTTCCATTATAACTCTACAGAAAATCAGAAGTGCATTTTCCATTTGCAAAGAGATGCAATGAACTTTTCTTGACTTACCCATCAGGTTCGTTGTATTGCTTCTCAATGAGGCAATCTGGAAGCTAGATAAGCCATTTGGTGAGCTTTGACAAACCATGCAAGTGTCCTCAGCTTTCTGAAATGCAGTCAGTTTGAGCCATGGAATTGACTGAATCAGGCACAGATTTACCAGAGGCGTGGGCATATCTTGGCTACAGCTGGAGAGGTTGTAGCTGATGGTTTCGTGCAGCACCAATTTGCTACGTCAACACCTAGCTTGCTCTGGCACCAAGGAGCTATAGTAGAGCCACTCGGGTGCCCTGAATCTAATCCTAGTCTCACTTATCACCTCTGTTCCTTTGTCACCTCCCAGGAAGTAGAAAGAGCATGGGCTGCACTGGCTAATATGTGCTTGGTTATTGACCAAATGTACAGGCTTCGGTTTGTTGTGTCTTGTGAACAGCTTAGGCTTTCTGCAGTTGGCTCACACTGGTGACATTGTCTGAAATAAGAAAGAAAACAATGCTTTTGTTACAAGCTGTGGTCACAGTCAGCATGGTCCTTTGCATTGCTCTGAGGCAAGTAGTGCAGCCTGGGAATAGCATATGCTATCTCGTCTGCTCAGCACCTATGAGATTATTTTCTCCATTAGTTCTGAAGTTTTGTTATAGGGGAATCAACGATGTCAAAACCAAGATTGAACTGTTTGTTTTCACCTTTTCTCCCTGCTTCTATTTATTTAGCTGATAGCCAACAAATAGCAGACAGCAACAGAGCATGGACAGAACAATTAGCAGGGAAAATGAAAAGCCTGCTGTCTACTTTCACTGCCTCTAGTAGAAAAAACAGTGAGTACGGAGTCCAGTTTGGTATAAGTTGAGATGATATGTTATAGCAGAAGGATGTATTTCATATATTGTTAATCTGTACGGACTAGAAGGTACAAACAAAATCTTTTCATCTTTGAAGAAAAACTCACATGAAAATGAGAACTTGTTAGTGAAGAGGGCAGGATGTAATCCCATTTCACATGTGAATACTTGGCATGCTTTGGAAGGGCATTCCACAAAAATGAACTTTAGCTAGGGGCTGATCGCCAATGTGAATAAAAGAAGCTTGTCTAGGGACAGTCTGAAGAGGCTTTTAATTTGGGGGCTCTGAATCTTGCACTGGGGATGGCAGGCTCTCTGCTGGCAAAGGAGAAAGCCCAGCAGGACTACTGCCCTGTACCTGCTGCCAGCCTTTGGGAAGACTCCTCTTCGCCTAGATTTTTGAGCTTAACGCACATTCAGTGCAGTACTTGGTGTTTGTGTCAAAGTGTGTACAGTTTGCTGTGCATTTCAGCAGCAATTGCATTTAAGGTATGTAAATAATGTTGTCAGACCAATGAACCAACAACACTTCCTAGAAATACAGTGAAGAACACAATTCTGGCATAGCCCTTTATTTTTAAGTTTTCAGAGCAAGATTTTTTTTCTTTTCTATTTTAAAACAGCTTCCAAACAGTAACTCATGCCAGGAAAAACAGAGCCATTCTCTCAATGACAACAATGTTCATTGTGTTTTCTGTAACAGATGCCAGGATTTTATCACCAGGCCAGACATTAACCCCCTTGGTATCATTCTGAAAGGAAGCATCCGTGCACCCCACTGACTTCTATTCCCTATGGTGCTTCATTATGCCTCCTACCTTTAAAGCTTCATGCGTACTTCCTTGCCCAATACATCAAGAAGATCGGCAGACCTGACCTTATTTTTTTCCTCTCCTTTTGAAAGGGAAAATTTGTGCTTTCTGGTTTCCCATCAAACATGTACAAGAAAAAAACCCCAGAACTATAGCTGTTGTTTTCTTCTCCTAAACAAAAGGAAATAATAAGGAAATAAAAGGGGATAACCAAGCTTTAAAAAGCTTTCTGTTTACTGGACAAATATCACTAGAGCTTGTCCACAAAGGGCATATTCTTTCCACAGAAGTATCTATTCAAATGATACCCCTTCCAGTCAACAGATTTCAACATGTGGAAATCTGAGACCAGCAATTATATATCTAGGGCGTGGAAAGGCTCATTGGAAGTGCTCCCAATAGCTCTTCTATGTTTAAGATACTGCAGTCACATGGTCTCACAGATGTGCAAGGAAAGCCTCTGCTCATAATTCCCTGAGGACCAGAGTGGAGAGGCTAATCCTCTGGCTGCCAATTGGTTTCGGTGAGAAGGACGTGCTTCACTGACTATATTTCTTTCTGTACTTGGCAGTAGCGCTTGTATCCGTAGGACCAATTCTGAAAGTATTGTGACAAGCAGTTTATGCAGCCACTACTGCTCCTCTGAATTGGATTATTTGACAAGTGTTGGTCAGCACTGCTAAAGCATGTTCTCAAGAGAAACTTCTGCAATGTTATGGTCAGGTGTAGGTGCAAAGGGTGAACTATTGTCATTAGTTCTCATTATTACTGTGTTCTCATATAGTGCTTTCCTTTAGGTTGCAAAGACATGGGTTAGATCTACCTGGGTAATTGGTGTTTTTGAAAGGAAAGATGTAATAGCGTGACTTATTCTTGAATAGAATTAATTGTTTAATACACAAACTTCTTCCTTTGAGGAACAGAGAGGTAAAAAAGGATGCCATAGAGGTGTGTAAAATGATTCATATTTTAGAGGCGGTCGAGGACAGCTAGAATCTCTTCTTTGCACTACCTGTGACAAAAAAGAGAAAGACACGCAAGAGAAAAATGGATGAAACTGAAACATATTCATTTAGATCTACAAGAACAAAACCAAATCCAACGCGATGTTAGCTCTGGGATCTCACAGTCATAGGGTATTGCTGAAAGTAAGTAATCACTGGGATTCAGAGAGGAAGGCTCAGGAATAAAAATATCATTTGCAGTCACACTGCGTAGGATAACAATTATCTGTCCTCATACTTCAATATATGAGCTGATTACCAGCTGGGGAAAGTTTAAAATTTCCCCTCGAGCAGTAGTATTACACAATTGTCAAGTACACTACAGGGAATTTAATGTTTTCCTCTGGAACATCTGCCATAGAGTATTGCCTGAGAAAGGATATGGAACCAGGCAGATCACCAGGCTGTTCCAGTGTTAATAAGTCTCAAAATAATTTTAGCAGCATTACGTATACTACCGCTTTACAAACACTCCGGATGAGACGGGCCAGATACAGACATGTATGTGCACAGTGATGTGGATGTTTAATAGAGCTCAAGAGGTTCGAAGGATATATTTGATTTCTTTTCTCTTTTCCTTATTTTTTTTTATTAATTAGAAGATATTTTGAGCTTGTTTCAGGCATACAAAATGACATTAATCTGTCGGTTAATATAAAAATAAAGATCTGCTATCTTAGCTGCCCTTAGCTTAAGGAGAAGAAAAGATTTTAGAAATGAATAATTAAACCAGCATCAAAATAATATAGCCAGATTTTACATAAATCTATTGATATTGTTTACTATTGCTCTTATTATTTCTACTTAGACAGATTGATAGCAGCTTTTATCATCCTTCTAGGTGTCTTATTGAATTCTGGTGTGTGCAGCAGAGCTGATAAGAGATGAGAAATGCCACCCCTGGGATCTCCATGGATTATATTTATGCATGGCTGTTCAGTGACAGCCAGTCACGGAGAGCTGGAAAGTAGTTCTATTGTTCTGGCGGGGCAGCTGCTATTATTTTTCAGCAGCAGAGTAGAAAAGGATGCACCTGTCATTGTGTGAAAGACTGAAATTTAATTTCTTGCAATTTTCAAAGTGCAGTGGTGTGCAAAGTGGCCATCTTGAGGGGATCAGGAGACCAATGAAAGGAAAGAAAAAGGAGGGAGTAAAAGACCTCTGGCCTCAGAAGCTGATGCTGAAATAAGAAGTAGGGGCACACGAGAGAGCATGCAGGAACTTTCGTGAATAAATAGTTCTCTGAGAACAGTGAGGAAGCGTGAAATGGCTTGGGTTTTGCTATTTTGTCTTGTCTCAAGGACCGTTCACAGAGCCTCATCCTGGAAGGTGGGAGCATCCTGTCTCCTGGTGAGAGAGGTATATGTCAACACCAACTCCATGGCTTGGCAACAGCGCTGAGCAAGAGAGACCTGCAACAATTAGTGTTCCCACCATCAGTCTGTACAACATTCGGCCTTGCTTAGAATTCAGTGTCTCTTATATCCTCGAGGAACAGAAAGCAATTATGATTTTCATACTTCATGCTCCGGTCTTCACTATGGTCCCAGGTTGCCTTCTGTCATCAAGGTCTTTGGCCTGAAAGGGGCTTACTTTGAGAACAGCTGAGACCATTGGTCAGCTGGAAACGTCTATCAACATCTGTCTTTTCACCTTACCTATTCATTCTTCCCACCACTCATTAACTTTTTCTTCTCGCCTTTCTAATTTTGAGTATTATTTTTGTGCAAACACAATGAAGAAAGCATCAAAATATGACTCTTCTGTATGCTCAAGCCTCAGCAACCACGAGACGAACAAAAACAACCTAAAGCATATTTGTTAGAGAGCAAAATAACAGAACCAAATTCATGTAATTATTCTTAAGCATGTTCATTGTGTTGACAACTTTGGTTCCACTTTACTATCATGTTTGCATTGGCTCTGTGGAGACTGTATTTTAACAGATTCATAAATGAATTGCAAAGCCATTTCAGGAAAGTAAATAGAGCAACTTGGTGTAAAAACAAGTTTGTAATAAGTGTAAGATATTTATCAGAAAGGTACCAAGTGTGTTGTGCTGAAGAACTTCACTTATTCATTTAGTCGGTTAGAAGAGAAGCAGCTAAACTATGTATCTGTCTCTATTTATATTTTAAATTTGGACATGGACACATCAAACAGCGTGTTTGGGTTCTTCTGAATGTGATGAGCTAAAATTATGTTGCACAGTGGTTAGTCTGAGTCTTTGCTTGATTGTATGTAAATAAGGCTGATCTCCTTTTTCCTTTGCAAAATAGATCATCACCTCTCACTATTTTCTGGATTGTAATTATTTGTCAATAATTTTGTTTTCAGCCATCAGCAGCTGTACATAATGGTATGTCTTGTGCGGGTATGCCAGACAAATTACATTACTTAGTAGCTGTTTTTATGTACTGTCTGGTGTAATCTAAGAACAGTGGCTTGAGCCTAAACAGACTCTGAACAGTGATATATGACCCAGATACATCTATGAATGGGCGAAGATCGAATCCTACATTTTAAGCAAGGAATATCATTTGGAGCAGGTTCTGAAGAGCAGCATTTGAAGGTGAATATTCTCCCTGCAAGGAGAACTTCCTAACTGTTGGGATAGAGAGGCTTGAGGGGTTAAGTAATTCTACAAATCTAAAATGTGTGGATTCATGGGAAGACACTGGAGTTTCTCTCTTGCCAGAAAATTAGGCAACTCAGTGAGTTACAGGTTATAAAGACAATGTGAATACTGTGTTACTGCCCAATAGATTTTAGGCTTGATTTTCCCTTGCTGCTTTAGTTGTCTCATTTCATTACTATGAAGCTTGAGAAATAAGTGGCTGGTCCTACCAAGTTGATCGTGGCAGCCTAAATTAGACAGCTTGCTATCCTATATTGCCATTAGAGATCTGTCCAGGAAGAAAAGCATCTCCAAAGCCTGTTTCAGAGTCCTGAGGTGAGTACTACTCACCTACTGGGAAACACATGCCTATATAAACCAACCTGCCTACCAGGCTGTTGCAAACTGTGTGTGCGATGATGCATTTGAATGGGTGATTGACTGTCAGATCCGCAACGTTTGCCTCAGTCTATTCAAGAAACAGAACATTGTAAAGGACAGATGTCAAAGGACCTTCATCAGGGAAACAGTATATTGGCACGCATGAGGACTGGAGATCTTGCAGACTGGCCTTCATACCCAAGACTGGCTGTTTCTGGAGGTGATTATCTGCTAGTAGAGCTCACTTAGCCATATGTATATCTTACCATCATCCCTTAAAAGGAGCATTCCCACAGGACTTGTGCTGCTGTACAGAAATCCCATTCCCCCACTACTCAAAGATGTCATCATTGTTTGCTTTTTCCTACCTCCAGCCATTGGAGAATTCTCCAAAAGAGTAGATAAAGGCACTCAGAATATGAACGATAAATAAAGCTGTTCAGAGGTTCTGGAAACCAGCAAGGATGTCTCCAGCAAATGTTCACAATCTCCTACATGGAGTTGTGGAACTGAGGCTCAGGAACAGGTGACCAGTGATGAAAAACACGTCAACCGTTTTGAGATGCAGGCTGTCTTGTCAGGTAAGTTGAAGACTTAAATCCACTCTGTTTTTTCCCTTTCTCTGTATTATGAACGGCTGCAGGTTTTCTGTCTGGTAAAGCCATCTCAGAATGCAACACTCCAGTATGTCATGAATACCTGCATCTCTTCCAAATCTTTGCTATTACAGAGTCTTCTTTGGTAATGACATTGTAAATAGATTATCTCATTCTGACAAAAGGCTGGAAATTAGAGCTCTTCTGAGAATGTGGAATTTCCAGATAGGTTTTTCTAAGGTGTTCATGTTGCCCATGGTTGAGAGAAGGATGATCACAGATCTTTCAGTTACAAATTTGGTTTTCATTTGTGTTTTACAACTCAGGGCTTTTCCTTTATGCTTACTTCCTGTGAATATGTAGTGGTCCCTTGAATGAAAGTAAGATATATCTGTTGCCTCCAAGATCAGCACGTATACATTAAAGCTTTCTTTCNTTCATTTGTGTTTTACAACTCAGTGCTTTTCCTTTATGCTTACTTCCTGTGAATATGTAGTGGTCCCTTGAATGAAAGTAAGATATATCTGTTGCCTCCAAGATCAGCACGTATACATTAAAGCTTTCTTTCATGAATCAAAGCAAGTTGCTGGAAGGAAGCTGCTATCTCGTTCTATGGTTGTTGGCATTCTCCCACAATGGACTTTTCCCCTTTGAGTTACATTAGATAATGCCATACAAATATTAGCTGAGTGAAAGGAAGTTCATACAAGACGTACGAAGCACACAAACATGTAGATTTTTGCATTTGCCTTTATCAGAACACAAAGGTTTTAATACTAAAGGAAAATACTTTGGAAAATTACCTAAGCCAGATAAAATATTTTATCTGAACTCTGCTGTGGAGTAGTGCTTTATGAAACAAAAGGTGGCAGCTGAAAGGAAAGGAAAAGTAAAATGTGCACTGATAGGTTTGTTGGATTTGGATGGCGTTTTTAAACCATGCCTTAAGCACAAACAGGATTCTGGCTTGTGGAAAGCTATGATTGGAAAAGTTTGCTTGAAAAATGATAAAATTTACCAGTTTCTGAAAGCAAAGAAGCTTTCCAAGCTTTTATAAGACCATTTCCAGATCCCAACTGAGTAGCAGCTAAGAACTGCCAGAGGGCATGCAGGGTGAAGCAGAGACGTGCAACTGGGGTAGTGGGCTATTGTTGCTGACTTCTACATCTGCTTCTCAGCTCCAAAGAGGACCAAGTTAGCCATTTTGTCTTGCTGTTTGCAAGCAGGGGAAGGCTATAAACAAGAGAATTTGCAAGTCAGTATGGGAGGAAAGCGCAGGGCAGCTTCAGATCACTTGTGGGCCATTCTCAGTTGCGCTTACAGGTAGTGTGTGTTGTGTGCTGCTCTGCAGAGCAGGCGGCACTGGCTCTCAGAAGCCGGTCTCTTTTTGGACTATTGTCAGCTTCAATGAGTTCTAGAGCAATGAGAAGCCGGAATATCCAGAAAGATGCAGATACTGCTTTATAAGAAATCTGTTTATGTTAAAGCAATAAACACGAGAAGAACGTGTTCTGCATTCACTGGGTAGAATTTCTCTCTCCTTTATTTTAAGAAGATGCTTTTCTGACAAAACAGAAGTGTTGTACAAAATGGTCGAAAGAAATAGGAAAACAAACTTCTGAAATCAGTGTTATTTTGCTATGAATATTCAAAACTAGAAATCAAAACATTATTTCTGTTAAAATCCAGCTACTTTCTGAATATAATTCCAGATTTTATTACAACACTCATAATCCCTAAAGCAATAAGAAAAAAGGAATTTAGTTGAATAGACGTGCTTGTAAAGGGAATGCATGACTTCCTAATCAACTGTAGCTACATAAAGCTGCTTTCTTTGCTATGACTCCTCCGTATTAATGCAGCCTTTTTGGAAATCCTGGGGAGACAACATGTGCTCTCTCTGAGAAGTACTATTTTTTTAAAAGACTCAGTCTTAGAAGAGAGACATTTGGATCATTTAAAGTTGTAGCCTCTACCTAAAACCTCAAATACGTTTCACTAGCAAGGAAGCAAGACAGTAGCTAAGCTTTCTTCATAGCGCCCCGCTATCCACATTTCCCAGACATTTTCCTAGTGCATTCCTGCTTGACCAATCTGATAGCCTTCTATGATGGCATGACTGGCTGGGTGGAC
>VZSC01017771.1:41353-83162 GCA_013398225.1 Steatornis caripensis
CCCCCCCTTCACCCCCAAGATCAGGCTTAGCTGACATTTCTTTTTAGAAAGCAGAACTTGAAGCCAGGTATTTTGCCACAAACATTTGCAGGCTTACAATCCAAGTAGTCGTAACTGAATGCTGTCTCTCACATGGAAAACAAATTCTGTACATGCTGTACATTCTTCAGTGCAAAATAAAATCCAGATGGCCTTTATTTTACAAAAAAGTGGGGCAAACAGATGAAGAGACAGAAGTCCTTTCTTACTCACAACCATCTCTAAACCTTGCCAAAATAAAGTAACAAACAGAAAGCTCTCATGACTGGCCAAAGGCAGGCAGTTACTGAACTACGAGATAACAATACAGGGAGAAACATGTTATTTTTAAAAATAAAAGCATAGTAGCAGATGAAAATCAAATAAGCATAGGTGCTTAGCATTTTTCAGTCCAGCAGAGTCGGTCCTTAAAGCACAGCTGGCCAGCCTGGGATGTGGAAAAGTTAGGTCTGATGAAGAACAGAGGTTGCTGCCGCAGGACACTGAAGGAAAAAAAAAAAGAAAATGGAACAAGGTCTTTTTGATTGGAAAGTGCAGACATTCTGTCCCTGATAAAGGCCAAGATGGAACACTCTAGGGCTATCAAGATCCTTACTCAATTTTATCACAACAAAATTTGAACAAGTTTCCACTTAGTTTTGTGTCGGAGAGGAAACTGGTAATTGATGGTCAATTGATGGCACTCTTCCAGTCACAGCATCCTAAAACCAAGAAAAACTAAGAAATGTTTCCTGATAACAGATTAAGATTCATTTAAGTTTTTCAGAAAATTCACTCATTCATTTGCACAAATAATGGAGACAGACATTCCTTTTAATTTTTCATCGATATTTCACAGATAGCTTTTTTGAAACATGCTTTGAAATGTTTTTGTTTAGCTTCATATCTGTTTCTTACTTCTGAGTCTATCCCTTCCCTTTCTCCACCTTCTTCCGTTTTGCTTTTAAAAAGGAGGGAAGTAGAGGAAAAGTAAATAAAATACCTATACTTTAGTAAAAAAAGTTTTTTGTCTTTTAAATCCACTTAAAAAATTGGAAAAAGGCTCAAGAGTTTTTGGTTTTTTAAAGTTAATTTTTCAACAATACCCACCCTTATGCTAGGAAGATTTTGATCTAGATCTATTAACAGTTTTGAAGATAAGCCAAGCAGTCAGTTCTCAGAAATTAACTTTAATTAAGTATAAGTACTAAAAATTTCATTTAGCTAGTATGGGAGGAGAAAGGAAGGGATCCATATGTTCCAGTGTGGCAGGAGAATTACACAAATGAGGAAAAGGCTATGGATACTGACTATTGTTATGCAGTTTGCCATATTCTTTCAGTCATTATGAGTTTGCTTTAGATTAAACAGAGCTACAAAAACAACAACAAAGAGGTACAAATTCAAAAACCAATGTAGTGTACAGTTGAGAGTATATAATACTGTCCTTCCTTTACAATAAGATCAACATACACTGAGCACGCAGTGCCAGCAAATAAAAGAATCTATTGAATTACATACCTTGTAGTTCTATGTGCAGCAGAATATAGCACCATGGAGTCAAAGAGGGCTCATCAACACATTTAGAGTGTATAAAAATGAAACACTGATACCTGAAATATGAATGAATTTCTGGCATTAATGAGGAAGGAAGATAATGAGACAATATTATATATTTACATCCGGCACAACCTTCTTTCTGTACTGCTCAAGGTGACTTATTCCTGGAACATAGGTCAGAGCTCCAGTCATCAAAAATACAATAAACAATTCAGCTTAATTACTGTTCTAAGGTCTGATAAATAATTGCTAGTAATTCCCAGCTGACTTTAAGAAAGAGATGTAAAAAAACGAAGAATGTAAAATACAATGAACACTGTTTGAAATACTGTGAAGAGAAATATTAGACAAAAACTTTACCCTGGTTCTTCATGAAAAATGTGGTTTTGCCTTTGCAGTTTTGTTTTTAAATGCAATGGTTCAGAATACCATGTTCTGTTCTGTCCTTTACTACAGATAGATGCACACGCTTCCATGAGATTTTTTTTTTTTCAGGAAGTGATTTCTCCGTCTCTACAGTGAAACCATCAGTGACCAAAATGAGCTACTGGTTGGGTAAATAACTTAGATCTTTAGCCAGATGTAAAACATAAATGCTAATAGTTTTCAATAACAATATTACAGAAATGGGCTAATGAACGAATTGGTTTAAGAGCAGGCATTTTAAAGCCTCACTTCCATCACTAGTGACCATCGTATGTGTCTTCAGAGCTTTGGAAGAATAGCAGTTCAGAAACCAGACAGCAAATAAACGTGACAGCAGATAAACAACAAGTAGTGCTCCAACTCTGAGGTTAATAGTTGTCTGGCCCTCAGATATTGTTGAAGCAGTAACGTGAGTGCTACAGAGCCGGTGGTGCTGGTATCAGCTTAAAAGCTATCTATTCTTTGGACCACACATCTTTCAGAGGTCCACCTCATCCCCTGGGGCTCAGGATCTTACAGAAATGTCCAAATCTGCATTTCACCCAGCTGTAGTTATTAGCTCTCTTTATCTGAGGGAGAAGCTCAGTTCCCAGCTAGCTAAGTAGTATATTGTGAACATTATAGGCTGTGTATGCTTGTGAGAGAATTGCTTTCCTTCCAGCTTTTCCTCGGAGTTCATCACAGTGTTCCAAGCACTGTGGAGAGCTGTCGTGCATTTTTGATGAGTTAACATTTTGTTTGATGTAAAATATCAGAATTTTATCCCTATTTTAAAAATAAAATACTAGTTTAGAAGACTTTATTTCCCTCAAAAAATGCCTAAGTGAAACAGCGAACCACTCCTCCCTCCCAAAAACCCCCCAAACTGGCTCACCAAAACCAGCATGTTGTAGCAGTTTCTAAATTCTCCTAGTCCTCTTTTTGGTGATTGATAAGAGGAGAGGACAAACAGATTCATTCTATACAAACTCCTTTTTTTTTTGCTTGTATACATATATGCATGTGTATAGACATGAATATATAAACATGCACACACATATATACATATATATATCTATGTATGCATAAAAATCCCCGGCTTTTCGGCAAATACGTCCCTTATTCTTGGCTTGCTCCATCAATCAGTCATTGGGATTCACAGCACAGCCTGTCGTGACAAGGTGCTGTCTCAGGCTCTGCTCCTATAGCTCAGCTCTCAGTGGGCGGCTACCTCCCAGCATCGGAAAAGCAAGACCTGCAATGAAGGAGAGGTGTCCAGCGACAGCCTCCTGCAGTCTTGGCTTCTCCCATCAAACTCTGCACCTTTGTACTCTGAAGGCTGTTGTCCCCACATCCATGTCACTGCCCTTCTCTGGAGGAGGAAGCCTGGGATCCTGCTGGTAGCTCCAGGGCAGGTACTCAAGAGCTAGAGAGATGAGGAGGCAAGGACCAGTGTTTACCACAGAGCTGAGAGACTTCTTGCCTGAGGGAAACAGCACAAGACTGTAGCTAAATGCCATCAAACAGCTAGAAATAGTTGCTTTTATTTGGGTCAGAGGTTGCTTATCCCTAAATTGGCTGCTGGGAAGGAGAAAATAAAAACAAGAGCTGTGAGTCACAGGCTGCTGAGGGAAGGGACATTGTAGAGGACTGTAATGAATTCCTCCCTGCTGCCAACATCCTCCAAACTACTCCTGGGCTGTAGTTTGATGAAGGCAATGAATGCTGTTATTTCCATGTCCAGATACTTATTTAGCTCATATTAGCAAGCCGATGTAGGCTCAAACACATCATTACACTGTTTTGTGTGCTCAGACTTGAGAGATCATCGGAGCAAACAGCACTGAAATGATCTGATTTCATACCCCTTAATGAGTTTGCCAGCTATGTGCTCTCAGAGACCTCTCACGTGCACTCAGCATTGTACTAGGAATGAATAAGTAAGATTTTGCTCAGGGCCAGATCTCTGAAAAAAAGAGATGGACATCCCAACCTGTAAAGTATGGACTAGTCAGGCAATTCTTAAACACCCTGTTGAAGCCATGCTGCTGATAAAAACTAAAGACCTTAATATTCAACCAGTCACATTTGCATGATTTTTTCTTTCTCCTGTTTAGAGAGTTTATTAAAATTCTTTTTCTTACAAGAAGTCTTACAAGAATTAGATGGCTAGACAATTTACAGAAAACAAGTGTTACAGAGATATGAGTACAGCTGGAGCAAATCCCTGCTTTACGTAAGCTGGAAAGTGATTTGTATTTTCAGTAAGTAGTTGTGTGTTTGGGTTTTTTTTGTGTATCTTTATTTCAACCATTCTATTCTCATGTACCAGAACTCTATGTTTTCAGTAACATTGCTTATTCATATCCCGCACAAGTCATCCTATTTCTGGTACAGCTTCTTCTGTTGAACATAGTATTCCAGACAAGGACACACCGTTGATTTGTGCAATACTATCATTCATTTGGTAACATTTCTCTACTTTTGTTTGTAATAGTATTGAAAGTTTGTTTTTATTAATGTAGTTATGTGTTCAGCACACATATTTACTGAAACATTTGTTCTGACTGATAAGATACCTTTGTGGATGAATAAAGTTATTTTGGACTTTTGATGTTTGTATGAATACTTCTCAGCATTCCTTCTTCAACCATCTGTTTATCAATCCTGAAAAAGTAGTTTGATGACACATTTAGCAAAAGTATTAGATTTCTCTAGCTTTCTACAAAGAAATTTGTATTGTCTGGCAAAGTTATTTTTTGACATCACAGGGAGAAGACGTTCCATGCAATATCTTTTTTTTTCTTTTAAATTAGATTACATTTTAGTGACTAATTATGTTTTAAGGAGCCAACCAACAGTTCAGGAAGTCTGGGGCTCTAAGTTTTGTGATTAAGTTCAAATAAAGAAACACAATTAATTTTTTGAATGGTCACAGAGTCTCATCTAAAGGTCAGTGAAATAAATTTGAGGCTTTTGATTTTTTTTTGTTTTGTTTTACTTCAGTAAGAGTCAGACGAGGCCTTGAGACAATGAAGTTGTCATCTGCAATGAAAATCTGTACTTTTATATTAAAGTATTCTGTGAAAAAGCAAAGAGCCAGCAGGATTAAGTCTTTTTCCATCATCTCCAGTGTAACTGGAACCACCTTTTGGAAATAATTTTGGAAATTACTTTGAAAATCCCACATAGCAATAGTAAAGATTTAACAGCATTGCAGTAAACTGGGCAGGTTATTATACTTTATTCAGTTGCACCTCTTTTGGCTGGATAGGAACAAGTTATATTTGGAAACTGTGTAGAAATGCTTGTGAAAACTAGGTATTTGTCTTATTACCTAATGGTGCAGGTGACAAATTGAAGGACTCTTTTTACTGTGTTTCTTGGGTCTTACTGCATGACATTCTTTGACAAAACCTAGTGAAGGGGCAGAATGGGCCAAAAGATGATAGTCTGCTGGGAAGAATCACCTGGGAAAGCAACTGCGTTATTCTACGCAAATAACTTCTCATCTCTGTATAATTATTTTCCTTTCTATCTGTAGTTTACCTCATTTAGACTGCAAGTTTTTTAGGAAGTAGACGAGACTCACTTCACTGTACGTTAGCCTTCTAAAAGTGAGAAATCTCATTTCAGTTAGTTAGCTAGACTCAGGGTGCATTTAATAGAGAGAGAAAGACACTTTCAGAGGATGATTCATCTTTCTTGTCTAAGACTGGAACAACATGAACTGCTCCCTGCGCATTCTTCTCACTCACTGCCTCTTTCTGTTGACACCGCTTTAAATCAGATATTAAGCTATAGATGGTTAAAGTTGGGTGAGATGACTCAAGCCCTTGTTGTACATTGCCTGCCACCTTATTTCAGTCATGATTTCCAGATATGACATTAATAGAGATAAAAATAAAACAATATATTGGGCCAAACGGAGACCTGATGTAGTTTTACTTTTTTATGGTGAAAAACTCCTAGAGATGTTAAGACTTCAGGGCAGTCCTGCAGCCTGCGTTAGGGAGAAGTTCAAGCTGGATGACTGCAATGGTATATATCACGTGGAGCGGGGAGGTGAAGAGTATTGACACTATTGACTTACTCTAACTCGCAAAGGATGTTTTATGATGAAATACCTCAAGGCCCCCATAATGAGACTTTAATTAACTTCTGAGCTTTATAAACAACATGCCTTTTTAGGAGCAGCAAAGAGTCTCTGCTGGCGTACCTACTCAGCAGGTGCTAGCCCTGCCTGCGGCTTCTGAGGTGCTGGTCAGTCTGTGTGGTAGGGACAGCTTTTTAATTGTCTCTGAGTCAAGCAAGAGTGTGAAACAGCCTCTGCCTCCAAAAAGGTTTTCATTATTCCTGTTCGACTGGCTAAAATTGCTTTTATAAAGCTTAATGTATGGTTTCTTCCTGCCCACCTCGGTGCTTAGGCCAACTCCCTTGTCATCCTTCTTATGCCACAGGACTTCAGAAAGAACCGAGGGACAGGTTTATTTCTACTCATGCTAACTGAAAGCCGAGTTTGTTATAGAAGTGTTTCATCTGAATCAGCTGTAATAGTTTTAGAACCCCTTAGTGCCGTTCTGAAGCTGCAGAAAGCCTAGATCAAAAATCTAGCCTGTAATTCCAGATGTATTTTATAACACAGCACCGAATTGCAGGGTATTTATTCAACTCCTATGTTCTTTAACTTCTCTCAATGTCTCACCAGGGGTTTCTAACCCAAGGAGATGCATTTTTGGCTCACATTTCCCACACGTCCCTCAAAGTTGATGTAGTGCTCAGTCTTTAATAGAATTACTGCAAGAAATATATTTTAGAGAATTTGTAAATTACAAAAGTGGGGTTGTAGATGCCTAAAGACTCAGTTCAAAGCAGGGAGCTCTGATACAGTGCCTTCTGTATGGACAGCACCTTCTCTTCCATGCTGTAAAGGTGTTTTCCCCTACAAAAGAATTCATGCTAACCTCGGCTATGCTGGACCATGCCTGTCAAGCCACTGCAAGATTTTCACCCATCCTTATCCAATCCCCAGCTGTGCCAAAACCTTCCACAGCTCACTGTACCAAAATACACGTTCTGGGAAGGTTTCTGAGAGCCTTGGAGTGCGTCTTACTCCACTTATGTACGTACACACATATGTAAAGTATGTCACTACATAAGCCTTGGAACCTACATGTTGCAAATTGCCTTTTTAGTGAATCCAGAATCACAACTGAAAAATGACACGTCTAACATTTCTGCGTAGCAGTCAGAGCATCCCTGAACACTTCCGTCAGCAGTGATTTTATCAGATATCTGAGTTCAGCTGTTGCAGGCTTCCATTTTCACTTAAGGAAAAATCTGTCTTGTGAAATAATTGTCAAATGTTCTTGAAAAAACATGAAAAAGAAGAATTAAATATTCATGATTCGTATGCTAAGGTTCACTTTTTTGTATGGTCTGTGAAAGTTTATTTCTGAAATGCACACAGCAGCAAACTGAAAGAGGAGCTTAGCTTCAGAAGAGATGTCATAATGGTAAAGAATCTGATGTAGCAGTTCTACCTTTGTTTCTCCTTATATCATTGCGCTAGGTGGGTTACTGGCTTTTGTGTCTCTTCTGCCCTGTAGTATTTAACCCCACCTTAGAGACCAGCTGTATTTCATCACTCATGGCATACTGGGAGCTCATTAGGTGAGAACCTCTTCCTCTTTGGAATGTTTTAATTCTGTTAATTATTTTCTTAAGGGTCTTGACTACATTCTAATTCACAGTTAAATACATAAATTGGAGTGTGTATTGTAATTTATTCTTTCACTTGCCTACAACAGGATCCAAATAAGAAGTGAAATGCCTTATTAAAATGCAATACAGTACGACCTTTGAGGCCCAGAGAAACATGGTTTGCAAGACAACAGCAACCAGTTGAAAGGATGATTCCCCAACTTGTTATACTTTAGAACAGTTGTTTGGTACTTCCTAAAAGTGTATGAGTTCAAATAGGGCATATATTAAAATTTTCATTTTCAGCTTAGCTACCATAAAAGCAAATTCTGTTTTGCCTACATCACAAAATCTCCAAATGAAGAATACTCATGACAAGTGTATCCCTCAGGTAGGTCAACAGAAACATAAGCTTCTATTTACAAAAGTTTTATTTGTGTGCTTCTATCTCCGAAGGTTACAGTGACTGTCAAAGTTGGTCTCTAGGCACCATTATGACCTATTTATTCTTCGCATATTGCAGCACATTTTTTTAAGGTAAGAAAAAAACTTCAAACGGTATGAAATCGATAATCTTGACATTTATTATGTGAATTCACACATATATAGGGACAAATTTCCTTTTTCTCATTCATGCTCTACGTCTTCTACTAAACTCTGACATTCATATTTGCATATGTCACATAAACAAATTAAATATCTTTTGTGATTTAAACAATAGAGCAACATCTTCATGTAACATTTGTCATGTAATTTTTAGATTCCAGTGTGTAGAGTGCACAACAATTACACAATTATTTTCAGGTAAACCAACTCAACTGTTTACCAAATCATGCATATTTAGGTATTACCAGGAGATACTGCTTCTTTTTCTAAACTGACAGACCAAATTTCCATTTTGATTAAATTGATAAAGCTCCGCTAAGTCAGTGGAGCAATGCTGACTAATACCAGCAGGATCTAGCTCAGAACATAAAGACTGTTTCCAATGTCAAAAGAACTCATTATTATTTGATAGCCAGATTTTTGGGAAGATAAAAAATACCAAGACTAATCCCACTTCAGCTTTCATTAACTAAGCATCTACCTGTACTGATTTTGAAGATACAGATTACAAAGACTATCTGCTAGCCCTATAATAGTACAATGGGATGATTTCTTAATGAGTAGGTGTCCAGAATTCTCCCTTATGCTCTTCAGAAGTGATGTTAGGTATTGAGTAGTTTTGAAGGGTTAAGCCAAAGCCATATTGTAATTTCAGGGAGTCAGGACTTCCTCTTGGCCTTTTTTGTTTCCTGTAGTAACCCGTTTTCTCAGCCAACTGTCTTGTTTGAATACCAGGCACCAAGAGATGTAGCTGCACCATCTGAATGAGTCTTAAACCCCAAGGCCCTCTGGATTCTTACCTGGACCCTGGCACTGACTGCATTTTTTCTGAAGTCTCATGGCTATTCTTTTTTTTTTGTCCCCACTGCCAGAAGATCTGTTTCATTTGTGTCAAGCTCTGCTTCTCTCAGTGAATTAGGCATTTATTCTGCCCTGTTGTTGCCTCAAGCCCTCAAGCCACTCAGCCCTCAAGCAGAATCCAACTAGACCGTAGAAAATCCCAAGTGTCTCAGGGAGGAATCCACAATACAAACAAGGCAACCTGTGTGAGCAAGAAATTCTGAGGACAGGAACAAATCTTAAATTTATTTCGCATTTTTTGAAAGATGCCTACATCCTCTTGGGATTACAGCTTATGGGTATGTGTAGCATGCGCCATTGTTTGAGGATTAAGAGGAGGAAAGAGTATGTGTACTGACTCAGATCTGAGCTTTGTTCGGACTTACATGAATATGTACAGAACCTCAAATAACAGAAGTATAGATACTTATAAAGTGTATTAGTGGTGCAGGCTTCAGAGAAGCAGGTATTTAAGTGCTGTGAGCAACTTCATGAAGGCTTTGAGAACTTCGATTTTGATCCTAGACTTAAGTTCTTAGGTCTTTTGTGGCACTTATCTTACACGACTAGTAACAAGAAAGTTGTGACCCGTTGTGTTTAAGAAGTTATATTGCTCCTTTCTGTACAACTGTAAGCCTGAATCCAGAGGGACTGATGGCCGCCAGCCATACACAGAGAGACAGTTCCCGTAGGGTTTACCATAATGAAAACAAGACCTATAACAGCTTGTACCATACATCAACGTATGGTCAGCTTGCACTTGTGCATGTTTGAGTATATTACCCTCTGCACTGTTTTTAGTTCCGCTTTTTATTTTTTCTTGTTCCTGCACAGCGTTTGATCTCTTAGCTTCTTGGTAATTTTTTCAGTCGTCATATTCTGAAGAACTTGGTAACAAAGAACAAAAAATTGTTATAACTGAAGAGTGTAGCTGCAGACCTTCTGGCTCTGTGATTAGCAGATTAATGATCTGCTTTATTGCTGTCACTCCAGAGGAATTACTCAATTCAGAGTCATGTCTGCAAACCCAGTGTGTGCATCTGTCTATACAGACACGCATGTGCAAGTCTGGCATATATGGATTAGAATACACTGCCCAGGAACAGAGGAACAGAGTGCTGCTTGTTCGAATGTTTTTTTCAGAATAGCAATACTACAGTAGTAACTTACAGAACATTTTCCCTTTTTCACTTAACAAAATGGCTGCAATGATTCTGTATATTTTTATGAAACAAAAAAAAGTCTTGAAATTACCTGCCTTACCAGCATTTAAGTTACATTGCAAACCTCTTGATACAACTGCAGAATAATCACTACCCCATTTGTTGTTTATGAGGCCTTTTGGTTTTGTTTTGATAAATGGCAATAGATAACACTAAGACATGAGCAGACATTTCAGTTTTGCTGTTTAGTCTGTTGAACACCAATTGATCAATAACAACATGAATTATATTTTAAAACACTTATATATCATCTGATGCATTTTTGAACCTTTATCTATAGTTATCTTGCTATTAATTTTATTATTTTAAAAGAAGATGGTAATAATTTTATATATGGAACAACATTTCATATTTTATGAAGTATGATAGAAGAAAATCTCTGTCTCTAAAGGATATCATGATGACACAACATGAAACAAAATAGGTGCCTAAAAGCCTGTGTAACCAGGTGGGGTGGAGAATGACATACCTAATGGAAAAGACAGAGGAAAAGTCAGTGTCATTGCCAGAGCCAGACCTAGGGCTGGAACAGCGAGAGCAGCACACTCTGCTCACAAGGGAACAGGCTACATGTGCAAAGGAACATAACGAAACACAAAAGGGATTATTTATGCCACTCTAACTATATATTCATTCTTTCTTCATAGTCAGGTAGCAATAAAGGGAATCACATGGTATTATGTTATCAATTAAAGATGCATGTTCTTATTGCAGAGATAGATACAATGATTTCACCCTAGCTCTCCTAGTCAGCATGTTAGACCTCCTTCTGCAGAATACTCTTTGCAGACTTTTACTGCATGAGCAGATTAGTCACATCATGGGGTGTGCGTGTGTTCAGACCTGCAAACCGAGCCACCTACAAGCTGTTAAAAATACGTGACATTTACCTGGATTCTGCTGGTGTGCTGAAACAACCATAAGAGCAAGAAGTTCTAGACTGAGCTATACATACACATCAGGAACTGGAACATTCATTACTCACTGTGGGTCAGGAGAGCATATCTAACCAAAAGAATGCTTAACAACAGTGAAAACCAATTCTGCACATCAAACACCCTTTTCATTTCACACGCAGAGAGCAATCATTTGTTATGCTGCCACAGTGGGTTCTTGCTATTAATGGAAACTGTTTCCTCTCTACTGGTTTCAGTTTTGCAAAAGGCGAGGGGAGAGATCTTGGTATTTCCCTTCCATGCTAACTACAGGCTCAAGATGCACCCAGATAAGTGGTGTGACTAATAATTCAAAGCTATGTAGCAAGTGACACAGTATCTGCCTCTACATGCACAATTCTGCCCCAAGGTTCAGCAGAAGATGTACACTCTTTATCTTGCTCAGCTGTAGTCTTAACATTTTTCACTTCTCTATTTTGAGTTTTACGCCAACAAGACTTGGGTAAGCCCTTTGATTTTCGGTTGTGAATTGTTTGGTTTGTGTTTTATTTTTTATTTTAAGATACGTAGACTGCAGTTGCTTTTCCTCAAAGCCGTTTCAGCTAACAGGTCTGTACTCCAACTTCAGGACAAGTCAACAAATACTAACCTTCCGGCAGTAAGCAAACATAGAAAATGTCAGCCCCCAAGCAAAGCAGCTGAAACAGTTAGAGGGAAGCAGAAAGGGGACAAAAGGTGGCATAATGGCTGTTCTCAGCATTGTCAGTTGTGATTCTGTACTCTTTATGTGCTGTTTTGCCATTGAGCATGGACTGGACAAAAAAGTCTTTAAAGTCAGAAGAGCTTCCTGAGCAATGTGTTTAAGCCACCTTCAGGACAGCAAGTAGCTTTCAAATGAGGGTTTATGAACATGTATGAGAAATATGCCTATATATAGGTGAAATGTGAAGGAGGTAGATGAGAAAGATGGACTCTCTTGATTTTTTTTGCTTTTATTTTCACAATCTAGACTTCTTCAAAGAAGGAAAAAACATGCTGTTTGGACATCTCACTGTTTAAGTGACCTGGGTAGCCTCAGGAAGGCTCTCCTTTTCCAGAAGCACATGCTTACAGTGTTATTTATGGTGCCAATTTTAGATTTTAAATAACTCGTAAACTGGCTACAAGATTAGCCTTACCTTTATAGACTGAACCTTCCCACACTGGCTACTAGGGGCTTTTATAATCTGCTCTGCAGTAGCTTTTATAGTCCAGGATTTGCTCTGTATATTCAGACTTAGTCAAGCTTAATTTTGCAAGGAAAGTTAGTCTGACATTTTTGTTCATTCAAGAACAATTTTTTCTTTACCGAAATAAGCAAAGAAGTTGCCAGAGACACTTATTTCTGAATTTCAGATACTTAGAGTACATACGTTTTTGATTTTCATAATGTTTCAACTATCAACCAAATCCTAAAATTACTTTTTATTCAAATATCAAATTACATGACAAATGTTTCTTGCCATATGCATAATTTTAAGTTTACAGGCATGCCAGAAACAATGCTTTAAGTTTTTATGTTATGAGTTTTGGGGATGTTCCTAAAGCCCCAAATATTTTGTGAATCTTTTTCAGGTGCCTGGAAAATGCAGCCACCAGCTTGGAAATGGAAGATACACATTCTTTTGATTTTTCATTTAAAACACTCTGAAGTGAAACATTCCAGTCCAAGGATCATGCTCATGAGTTTCTTCATCAAGTGCTTTTGGTCGTACCTGGATATGGCTAGAATTCTCTTATCTGTACGTTAATGCCGTTTCACTATTTCTTGCCAGTCACAGGTACCATCCCTCGCAATATTGCTCTGTTTACCATTTCCAGCAAAACATCTTATCTTAATCAGGTGGCATGACATTTCCAGTGGACTCTCTCCCTCTTTTCCTTCCCCTTGACCATGATATGAAATGATTTTTATACCACCCTGACTTTAGTATTAAGCTGTCTTTATTTCCTGACTGAATATAACTGCTGTCATTGCTACCAAAATGAGTAACAAGGTAAGCCTGACGCATAGTTTCCTCTCTTCCAAATCTCAACAAGACCTCAATGACGAGTTTCAGGTTATGCCAAAACTTTTTCTTTGTCTATCTTGCCCAGCCTCCACGGCTACTGGCAAAATGCCTTGCTTCAGTTACATTCACATACCATTCCTGTCCTAGTGCAGCGAGTCAGCTTTTGAGAGATGATGAACAGATTTTTTTTTTTTTTTGTAATTTCCAGTAACTGTGGAAGGCACAGTTAGATCTTAGTGTGCATTATGAGGAAATTCTAAGACATTTCATGTGTATGTCTAAAATAAAATTTCTGAAATTCATATTTAAACAATTTTATAGGGGCTTGATTTCAAAGGGACACCAGCATTGTGGAAAACAGACACAGATTCAGTGGTTGAAATAGGAGCTGACAGTCAGCTGATATCCTTGTAGCCTGGAAAATTAAATTCGTATTTACTCTATGGGGATTGAACTTGTGAGATCATATGCTGCGTGGCAAATATGTAAATAATTGTTTTCACTTCCATTTTCTTCTGTCAATGGACAATTAAATTTTTCAGAATTTTTCTGGCACACATAAGCGAGAGATTTCCAGCCTAAAAACTAGCATAGAGTCCAATTTCAGACATCAAAAGAAAGCATAGCTGAAAATTAAGGGAATGACAGAACATATGCTGAATCCTGGGAGAAAAAATTGGATTTCTCTGGTTAGGCAATGTTTCAGCGGCATAATACGAGCACAATTTTCTTATTGCATAGTTGTCTGGAGTTGGCTTATTGCCTCCTCTGTTGTCAAATGCTGACATAGCTCATCTATACTTGGTACTTTTAAAAACCAGTAACAAAAGAAACTTATAATCATAGTAAAAATGAATATTTTACTTAGCTGTACTATAGCTTTCAGCTTTCTTTCACACAGCAGAAAATGGCAATTTTCCACATGCTGGAAATACGTTACCTTATTATGGGGTTGTGCTTATGTTTTGAGAACAACTTCTTAGTTAGTGATAAATGTGAATGAGTTCACTAGAAAAAGAATAACTTCTTTAGTTCACTAGGGTTAATTCATAAAAAGGCTTAATTCCCATCATTGTTTTATTTCTGAGATGTCTGTTTTATTGCAGTAACCAGGAGGATTTCAGAGTATAAGTAAGATAAAATTTATAAACACAGATAATATTTACTGCTAGGTCAACTGATACAGTTTTAAGGAAATAAAACAAGACAAGTTAAATCTTAAAATATGTCTTTCTTTCCAACTATATTGGCTGACCTACCAGAATATAATGCTTACTAACATGGTATAATGAAACATTTTATCTGTGAGGAGGACTGTTAGTCACAGGCTTTCTATCGTGCTTTGTAAGAGATTTTTAATAGAAAAAAAAGTCAGGAAACAGATACTGGAAGGAAATTAGCTCATCATCTAATAGGCAATGATAATTTAATCTAAAACTTTAAAGTTAATATTAGTTTCCCATCTACTGTATCAGTCTTTAAATCAAAAACCAGAAAACCCTGAGGTTTTCTACCTCCTATGTTATCATGCAAACCAATGATCTATTATTGAAATCTATTTTATTAGTAGCACAAACAAATCCAACTTGTACTTGAAGAACAAGTGCAACCTGTACTTGCTTTAAGGAATAGATGGTCAAACATTTACGAACCATGTAAATTATCCTTAAATGACTGTGAAACTGTGGAACAGATTTTTATAGCATCCCATATTAAAATGCTGCTGAATACAAGGTTGGTTGGCTTAATGTGCTTTTATATATTTTTAAGCAAGACACAGATTGCATGAAGAAAGGAACTTGGGGAATTTTCTTGTAAATAGGTATGGCTTCACACCTCTTTGTCAAGCCCAGGTGTAAGTCATTTATATTATTACCTATGGGTTGACTAGCTGCTGCTACAGTCTGATCTTTTACCATGTCAACAAATGGCAACTTGTCCAGAGAACATGGATGGAAGAAGCCGTTGCTCCCGCAGTGCTTCCAGGGGAGACAAGGAATTGCCTGTGCGGTGCTAGGATGCAAATCTGCTCTTTTGCATCTCCCGTCCTCTTCCATTCTGGTTTTGCCCAGCTGCCAGTCCCACCGCTGCAGGGTGTCTGTGGGCATCCGTCACACTTCCCAACCTGAAGGTCAGGCTCACTCCATTTGCTATCTGTCAGTGTTCAGGTAAGACGGCTGTGCCACATTGACATGGACTTTTGAAGCTAAAAGGCAATGGAAATTTGGTCCTTTCACTAGTAGTCTCACTTATTGTTATTACTAGAGTTCTTTATCTCTGAGTAGCTTTGCAGCATTCTCTGAAGGTCAACAAATTCTGATGCATTGGACAGGAACAGGAGCAAATCTCACGTGTTGGTCTGAGAAAACACTTTGCCAGCAGAACCTCATCGCGCAGAGTTGTGTATAACACACCTGACTCTAGTGTCAATATATACGATGATCTGTCAGGATATAAAGTTCAGGGAAAGGAGGACCTTTTAGGGAATTTAACCCTAAACCAGGCAGAGCTTCAGACTTAAGCACCATTCATCATTTATACCTGGAACTGAATTAGTAGGTTTCTTGGAAAATTTTTAGAGTAGAGGTAGATAGTAAGGGGAAAAGAATGGCTGGGGAAGGGTAATAAAAGTAGAATTCAGAAAGAGAGCTTCACTCTGGGGCTTGCTGTTGTGAACTTTACAAGTCTGAGAAGTGGAGAGCTTTCAAAAGGGATGTTAAAATAGGAAATACACTCTTTAAGGAGAGAACATGGCTTGCAAAGTCCTCTGTCTGATGCATGGTTGTACCACAGTTTTTAAGTTATTTGGACTTTCTCCTCTCCAGAGTTACAATTGGAAGGGACCTGTGTGTCCTCTCTCCTTCCACACATAAGGTGACCCAGTTACTTTTCCCAGATTGTCCCTGATTGTCTCAGCTGGGATTGCCAGAACTACAATGGTTGATGTGATAGAAGGAGAAGAAAGTCCAGGCTCCCTATGGCCCGGTGGGGCTTCGTCTCCAGCAAAACCAAAAGAAGGTACTTTGTGTTTGTGTGCCCTGAGGAACAGTGTGCACTTCAGCTTGCAGGGGGTACCACTGCTCTCTCATCTCAGCCTAGTTGGATTGTCAGGTGAACAAGAGTGGGACAGCATGTCCGGATTCACCTTCTTTCTCAGTAATTCCCATTCTTCTGCTTAAATCAGAGTTCCCCGTGAATTACTGTCCAGCATCTCAAGGACCAAACCTGCTCTTTTCTTATCCTCTTTCCTTCCCTCCAGAGGCTGGGCAGTATCTGCCTAATTCTGATACCACATGCTTTGTTCTTGTCAGCCACGCATGCAGTTGCCAGCATGAGGAAGCCAGCCATTAGTTCTTTTAGTTGTATTAAATTAACCTGAAATACAGGCAAGAGGAAATTTTTAACATCATCATCTAGTTCTGGGTAGTATAACAGCAAAAGTAAGCGTGCAATTCAGGGAAAAAGAGAAGATGTAGTGGGAAACTACATATCTCACTGAAAACTGTCACTATGCTTATCCGGAGAAAAAAATGTACATGACTTTGTGGTTCACGTTCCATTATTTGGTCATTCGAGGGATTTCATACCCTGAAATTGCATTTATTTTCATATTCTATTTAGGCAAAGAGTTTCTCTACTCTGTCTCAGACATCTCAGTATGATTTGATAATACTGCATAGTGCGATGTGGCTCATTTATCTTGGTTTTGGCCCCTCCCAGAGCCCTTCTATGAGAACTCTTGCTATCTATCAGCTTTCTCAATAATTCTCCAGCTGCATGCTGTCTAGAATGCAAAGTTCAGTTTTTGCCTTGAAGGCAAATATGCACTCTCTTTGGGGATCTCCATGATGGAATTTGTCTGTCATTGAGACTTTAGACGTAGAAGATTTAAAACTTTCCCTTCAGCTATTTGATGTGCCCACACAAATCACAAAATAATAGCTTGCTTATACATGGAGGTACATGCTGTTAAATAGAAATACATTTTACGAGAAATAGTGATTCTGCTTAGAAACTTCATACCAATTTGATTTTGTTGGTGCAAAACCCCCCACCCAATAAATAAAGCAGTGAATTTAAACTGAGGCCAAGCACCCAGGTTTGGGATGTTCTGTTGAAGACCTGGTTCTCTTAGCCAGCATCAACCAGGCAAGCTTTACCAGTGTCACTGGAGTTACTCTGCTGTATGGCAGCTGAGGATTTGGCTCTGTTGTTTGAACCAGAATGTCCAATGTTTAGGAATTAGGGGAAGCTAGACAGCCATGTGGTGTGACATAAGCCAATGATATGGCCTCAATTTTATCCAATTGAAGTATGTAAAGCAGTGGTCATGAAAACAGTAAGTGAAGACAAAGCAGTTTTGTCCTGAAATTGCTTAATGAAGGCAGGACTGACTGAACAGTAGCAATGGTTTTTAGTGACCTTTCATAAAGAAAAGGCAGTCTGTCTGTCATTATGCAAATTCATAGAACATCTGTTCCATGAAACCCTGTAATAATGCCTGAGGTTTGCATTGGATGAGAATAAAAACTGTTTTGACAAAGACTACAGAGTATGCTTGTATTAGCCAGACAGCTCCTCTTTTTCATCAAAGTATACCTCAAGAGTAGGGGGGGGGGGAAGATCTTCAGCTGGAGTAAATTGTCATGGCTCAGTGGAACTGGTTTCTCAGAATGCTGTTTTATTCGGTGAATAATGTTGAAACCTAAGAGGTAAATTAGCCTTACAGCTGCATTATCAGAGCATTAGTAACAATGACAGCAACTCATGGGCGATAGAGTGTGAGGTTTATCGCAGTCTTCCTATGCAATCCACAAAAGAGGCAGTGAACATTGTTTTAGTGAGAATGCCAGTGACTAACTCACATCTGCTTTAGTTTAATAATAATAACAAAGCAAACAATATTGACAGCAGATATAAACAATATGTGGATGTCTCGTTTCTGTTTGATATTTAATAAACCTCAGGAAATACCTACTAAAAACATATTGATTTTTTGCAAGACTGTTACCACCTCTGAATTTAAATGATGGAAGGGCTGGTGTGTTGAGGGTCATGAGTGCTGGGCACTTGTGCACTCCAGTGGCGGCTGATAGAAATATTATGAACATGCAAATCAGGCGAACACAGCGCACAGCGGCTCACGTCATGCGTTTAGGAAGAGTAACCACAGGCTCCTCTCATAGGCCTAACTAGAGCATAGCGGAATTAGGGCAAAACTTTGTCTTGCCAACATACATCCNAATGCCAGTGACTAACTTGCATCTGCTTTAGTTTAATAATAATAACAAAGCAAACAATATTGACAGCAGATATAAACAATATGTGGATGTCTCGTTTCTGTTTGATATTTAATAAACCTCAGGAAATACCTACTAAAAACATATTGATTTTTTGCAAGACTGTTACCACCTCTGAATTTAAATGATGGAAGGGCTGGTGTGTTGAGGGTCATGAGTGCTGGGGACTTGTGCACTCCAGTGGCGGCTGATAGAAATATTATGAACATGCAAATCAGGCGAACACAGCGCACAGCGGCTCACGTCATGCGTTTAGGAAGAGTAACCACAGGCTCCTCTCATAGGCCTAACTAGAGCATAGCGGAATTAGGGCAAAACTTTGTCTTGCCAACATACATCCCAGTTGCTTTTCAGCATCGGAAGTAGCCACCTCCTCCACGTTCACATCCAGACGATAGCTCTGTCCTCAGCTGTAGTGGGAAAGAGGAGGCTGCTTGACTTCTCTGCACTGGGGCAATCACATCTAATGTTAGTCCTTGCTAGAGGACTTGTTGGAGAATAACCAACATCCTTTCAGAGCCCAGCAGAGCATCGTAGGACTGAAAGTATTATTTCTGCCATACCCATTTTTAAAAGTACTTAATAAATTTTACATCACAATGGTTCCTAGAAATATTCACAAAACATAATGGCCCAGGGAATAAATATATACAGATTAAATAAATACAGATTTTAGCAAGGACTCACAATCAGTTGGAGGTTTTTATTTGCTTTTATGCTGGGTTTTGTTTGGGGTTTTTTTTAAATTCCAGCCTGTATTTTAGTGGTGGGAATTTAGCCAGCCTATCTATAGGAATGCAAAGATTAGACATCAGGTCTAAGTTAAGAAGGGTACCTCCAGCCGATCATGTTTAAATAAGTAGGAGGAATCAGTATCTGGATATGCCCGTGTCTGTTCATTGACTATAAGGTGGAAGCTAGGCAGTTAGCCCACACTAGCCTCATGACTTCCAGACAGCTGAAAGCAGGTGAAACAAATCCTACTCCGGAGCCTGTACATTACCCTGCCAGAAAAGGCTATAATAAATGATGGGACTTACTTTGCCTTAAATAACTAAAAATAAGCAACAGTCTGGCATTTGTTAAACTACTTGGCAGTTATTTTCGGGGTGATAGTGAAAACAGTGCAATAGTCTGTATGTCTGGTCCCTCCCTGTTCAGAATGTCACCACTACAGCCAGTAATAGGTGATGTGAGTATTTGTGGGGGATGATTTCTCTGTCCCCTTTTCTCACTGCAATCTCTTTCCTGCCTGTTAGAAGTGGCAACAGCACAGGACCATCTGCCGTACCACTCCTGTACTGAGTGGTACTGGAGTGACCTTCACGGGCAGAATGACCACCCAGCAGTGATTCTTGCAGTGAGTGACTGCACCAGAGCTTTTGGGAAATGGCTGCGTTTCAAACACGGGGTGACTTATGTTCCTGAGGGTAGCACGTAAGCGATGAGTTATTTCTAGTAGTTGTCATCATGGGCTGGTACACATCCCATGGGTATTTTTTCCTGCACCTTGCAGGTTTGGGGCTGGGAGCCTGGGGAGTGCTGCTGGTTTCTGTTCTTGTTTTTTCCAGCATCTCTCATGTATTCCTGCATGAATTAATTTTACCTTTGGCAGTGATCCCAGCACCACATAAACTGTGAATCCAGCACTGTGTAAATTTGGAATAAAATACACAGCAGATTAAAGATATATATTTCAACATAGATTTCAATAAAGAATAGATCACTTGCTTTTAAACAGAATAGGTGAAGGAAAATAACAGCTGGACGGTTAAAACTGCAACTTGTTTACTGCTAAAATTGAGATGTTTTCCACTCCTTAAAATTTACACAGATCTTTTACCCTCCAAATTGTCATTACTAACTCTCATGTTAAGATAGTGACCTAAAATATGACAGGAAAAGGTAACAGAATTTTTTTCTTACAAGATATAATCAAAAGGTCAGAATTACATAAAGTGTGTTGAGGCTTTTGCGAAAAAGGATGTTTTTAAGCTGAAATTACCTTCTTGCGTTTCTAAATGCAGTAATCAACCAAATATAGAAAAATCTATTTGCTGTCTTTTCCTTCTGTGTGTGAATCATCTTGCTTTCCATGGTGGAAGTGAAAAAGGAAAAATGCAAGACAAAGAAACAAAAGCCAGAAATCTGCTAAATCATATAGCATCTTCATATAGTTTCAAATTATAGAAAAATACAATTTCCAAAGAGTTTATAAAACAAAAATAATTATGAACTTTTAAAGATGTTCCATACAATAGTTCTATTCTTCAACCAGTTCCACAATTAAGATGGTCAAGTTAAATTCTTAAACAAATAACAAGTTAATTCTATATTTCCTGTATTTTTGATTCCTTTCATTGTTAAGGTGTTCTTGAAAAGTTAATAGGCACTCACATCAACCAATATATGCCTGCAGCTTTAGCTTCATCTTAACATGTTATTATGTGATTATTATATAATGCATCAGAAATGACTTCTCATTATTGTTTTTAATTATGATGATTAACTTGGATTCCTTCTTCAAAAGTCTAATTCTGCATCTTTATTTTAAATCCCAAGAGAGCTTCATTCAGACCAAAGACATGTCAGAACCAACCAGGCAAATTATGTCATCAACACATATTTTATTACTGGTTACATGACAAGTTTGCACTCTTTGGTGGATCTGTCTGTGTCAGTGAAGTAAACAACCTTGTTTGGTCAGGTTGTCTATGGATAGTGAATAAGACATTTGGTTAACTAGCTTTCTAAGGAGGCAGAATGTGAGGAAGCAGAGATCATTTATTTATGGCATAATTCATATTTTAAAACTATCATTTATTTATACTGTTGATGCAATTTTCTTACTAGCATCATATCACAGCTGACTGTGCTTTCAAACAACACAAGACACCCATATATTCCACAAACCAACACCCAGTTGTCATGGGCTGTTAGAGTAGCTTTCCAGTGTACAATGCACAAGCATACACATCCAGCAGAACATCAGAGCAAAAAAATCCTTCATGCATAATTCACACTTCCAGTCTCTGCATGCTTTATGCACTGATGAATTACTCGGTTGTTCTGAGGTAATTCAGAATGAACTAAAAAACAAATTATAGCAGGCACGTGCTGTAACATTACTATTCTGCAGGCCTGGGTTTTGAAATTACTGTCTCTGAGACCTGATTCTGAAATATAACATACTCAGCCTCCATGATATTTCAGCCCAGTGTCTTACATCCGAGGATGTCCATGGACTCATTTCAAAAGCTTACACAGTCCAGAAACCCAATTTGATTTCTTTCTTTTTGCCTGAAATGGGCCTTGACATTTTAAAATCATTAAATGCAATCTCTTTCAGATGCTTACAAAAGGTCACAAAGACTACGGGACTGCCCCTGTTACGCTACACCACAGCTCTGATCCACTTTAGCAGGGGAACTAAGTGCTCAAGGCATTCAAAATTGAGCTCCTAATGTATTAAGTGCATTAGTAATAGTCACAGCTCTGCTAGAATTTCCATTACAAGGTCTAGATTACCAAGAGGAACAGGCTGTTTGGGATGCAGTTGACTTTAAAAAGGGTTTTAGCATTGTGTTGGATCAGCGCCTGAGCAAACACTTGACATTTTCAGGATTCTTTTTTTTCTTGAAAAATATGTTTTGGCTTTTTTTTTTTAGAGGGGGGAGGATTTAAAAAAAATACAGTTTGGGCACAGCCTGAGGGAAATACCAACATGACAAAACAGGTTGTGGATGACTCATGAGGTGCATTCTTGCTGCATGTAGCGTACTGTACGTACCAGCAGCTGTTTAGAAGCCTCTCTTTAATTTCACACCAAAAGTAGCCGACGACAATGTAAGAGAAAAAGAAATAGCACTAGAAAATGGAACAGCTGTGACATGAATACCTTTCTTTCATACACTGCATTGTTGTCTGTTTGCTCTTAAAAAGATAGTTTCTCAAGTTACTGAAAAGGTTCATCTATTCAGAGAATACATTCCAGAATACACTAGATTTGCTAAATTTCATTGGTTTCACTCAGCGCCGGACCAAGTTTTAAAGCTGCCTTTCCATTCAGTGACAGCAGGAGTAAGCCCTAAATCTCTTCTGGCAGGTCAGACTATGGCCAGACAGAGCTTTTTAAGAAATCCTTGCTCTCCTGTTTCCATCCCTTCCTCCTCCTCTTCATTGGGCCGAGGCAGTGTTGGCCATGTGGCGAAGCCTATTTCTCACCCTGATCCCATGTTCATGGCACATCTGTGTGAACAGCTGTGCTCAAACAATAGAGGTGGCTGTAGAGGGTCACAAGTAACCTGGATATTCCCAACAGAGCTCCCATCAAGAAATATGAACCCAAGGCTACAGCCTAACTCTCAGTTGGGCACTCCCATGCCACCAGTAGTAATATCACAGTCTTAAATGACAGCCACCAGAACTACATCAGCATTGCTGTAGCAGAGAAGCACAGGTTATAATCTGGTTTATCCCGAGTAATGCTGCCAATCTTGCTGTTTCTCACAGCTCTCCTTAGCTAACAGATAAGGCAGGCATCAGGTCCTGGGGATACTAACAAAACCACATGCACTTCAGTATTTATCCGTGCATCTTAGATGTAGTGAAATGCTCAAAAGCAGTACATGGTCATGCTGAAAGGTCACAAGCACAAATATCCTGAAAAAACCCAGCTTTTCTGTTCAACATATTTATTTGCATGTATTACGCGATTTCGTCAGAGTAACTCCTTCTTTCTGAAAGTGTTTGGAAATGTTTGATTTGTCATCATCACATCTATCAACAGGAAAGGATGTGGCTTGACCTTATGTAGGTGGCCTACATTAAACATTGCAAATCTTTGTGTTCCGAAAACTGCAACAATACTGCTCTTCTGAGCATACAGTACAAGTGACAGAGGCCGAAACACACATGTGGCAGATAAATAAACATGGCAAAATATGTCTGGAAACATATTTTTGAGTACGTTCCAAAATATGTTTCCTTTTGTTCTCGAAACATGTGCAGCCGCTTAGCTTTACCTTCCTGAGAAGCTCCTCCGAATCCATAAGGAACAGGACCAAAAATAAGTGGATTTGCAAATCGTCTGTGTAAAAACGTGCTGATGTCAAGTAGGAGAAAGCTGGCGTGAACAGGCAGTATAAAATTAACGATTCGTGTCCACTTGACTGCAAGTAATTCTGCAAGCGGGGATGACAAAAAGCATCTACCTGCAGAGAGCAGAGGTGCTCCCACAGTTCCTGTAGTATCTGTTGTCCAGTTCTGGTCTTCTTCTAGGTAATAGCATCAGCTGAGTCTGTTTTTACTACTCTGTGTCCCTTGTGGGTTTCACATTACTTTCCTGGTGTGTTTTGCGCGCAATCCAGTCTTGTCCTCCATCCGCGCTGCTGTTCCTTTACACACCAATATCTGCATATATCACTATTATTTACACAGCTTATGCAGAGACTGGTAATTCATTGTGAGTCATACCACTGGACGTATTTCTTTCTAACAATATCTGAGCATCAGCTAGTAGTTTTTCTTCCCTATATTGTTGTCGCTGATTGGATCTATACGTTATCTCTCTGCTATGCAATGTGTTTCAGTGTGTAGGTCATCATATGTTGCCTTTTTCCATGAATTTCTACGGCTTAGCTAGAAGGATTCCTCATATCCAGGTTTCTGTGTCCTCTTCTGTATTTTTTTTTTAACTTTTTGTATGGGAATACAGATCCCAACCCAACAAAGCATTTATTCACATGTTTCCTGAGTAGACCTGTTGAACACAGCTGACTATTTGTGTGCTTAAAATTAAACCTTATTAATCAAATGCTTTATTGCATTGACACCNCTCCTGGTGTGTTTTGCGCGCAATGCAGTCTTGTCCTCCATCCGTGCTGCTCTTCCTTTACACCCCAATATCTGCATATATCACTATTATTTACACAGCTTATGCAGAGACTGGTAATTCATTGTGAGTCATACCACTGGACGTATTTCTTTCTAACAATATCTGAGCATCAGCTAGTAGTTTTTCTTCCCTATATTGTTGTCGCTGATTGGATCTATACGTTATCTCTCTGCTATGCAATGTGTTTCAGTGTGTAGGTCATCATATGTTGCCTTTTTCCATGAATTTCTACGGCTTAGCTAGAAGGATTCCTCATATCCAGGTTTCTGTGTCCTCTTCTGTATTTTTTTTTTAACTTTTTGTATGGGAATACAGATCCCAACCCAACAAAGCATTTATTCACATGTTTCCTGAGTATACCTGTTGAACACAGCTGACTATTTGTGTGCTTAAAATTAAACCTTATTAATCAAATGCTTTATTGCATTGACACCTTAATTTGCATCACATGTATCACCAGAGATGTGACGCAGATGAAAATCTGAATGCTTGTACTAGCTCTGAACCTTGTATGAAGATCTGATTTGTAACAGCCACCTACCCTGGTAGAAATCCAGCCTTTTTTGCAGCTGCGGAGTAAGAGTTCAATAAAGTGGTCTGGACTGATACTAGTGCAAACAAAAGAAATGTTTGTATTGAAATTTTTTTTCCAAAATGTATACACAGTTGGTCTTGCAGAACAAAGAACTCTTGTTTGCAACTTTTTTGATCAAAGCCGTAACAAAATGCTACCGAGCAGCCCAGAGAAGTCCATCCATATTAGTGACATTTTTTGCCAAGCTCAGCTCCAAAGGAATGCAATTTACTGTATGCATATTTTACCAAGATAAAGACCGTAGTGCACCAGGGTAGACTGACACAGGTCTCATTTGTACGGTAATGTGTTAGTTTGCAGAGATTGCAAGGGTCAGATTCAGAAAAAGCTGTAGGTATCTAAAGTGAGAGTTCAGAAGAATTTAAGGTTGTGGAGTGAAAAGTGAGATCTGGGAATCTCACTTCAACCGTTGCTTATAATCCACAGCCACGACTGAATTTGTCTGGAAGAGAAGTGATGAAAGTGAAGGTCTGCCCAATGCAGCAACTGTCCTGTGATACAAGGGTGAGATTCTTCACTCCTCATTTAGAAGTTTACAGCACAGGCTTCTGTCTCTGAGCTAATCGTCTAGACTCCCTTTATAGTCACTAGAGAGAAACAGACACTTCTAAAAGGCAGTTTATCTGACCCATTTTAAAAGAGTCTCTGAGGAGAAAATGCACTATGCTTTCAAAACGCCCGTTTCTCACCAGAGATGGCGTGTGGATGATGACAAAGACACTGTGAGTTAGGTAAGGAGGATCCCACTTCAAATTAAGGATTCACAGATAAATTTATTCTGATGCTTCCCAGATTTAGAGTGTAATGAATCCTCATTTGTTTTCTGTTACAGGTGGGCAGGAAGAGGTGGCATCTTACAGATATCTTTCTCTGACCTTTGAGAAGTATTGTGCTCTTCTTATATTTGTTTCATAGGCATCCGAATCTGTAAGCACCTTTGCGCCGATATCTGAGAAGTGAAGTGGTGCAGAATGCACAGTTACCAGCAAATGGAAACTGTTGATAAGTGAAATGTGCATGTCCTAACATCTCAGCAGCCATACAGGTAATACCACTGTAGACTGGGACAAGCGTGATTTTGTAGCAAAGGTCTGGCGGTGCCAGCAAAAATTAAGTGCAGGTTTGTTCTAAAGAACTGATCTGTAGAAGCAGCTTGAAATGCCTGCAGACATCCCCCCACCTTCCCCTTCTCCCTGTTTACTTGATCATCACATTTACTTGATCATCAGATTAACTGTAGCAGAAATATCACTTCTTATAAGCTAATTTTGCACCCACAAATTTCACCTGGGGTTCCTGCAGCCAAATGAAGCCTTTTCCATCGCATGCCTCACCACCCATAACAGCTCTCATGAGCCATAAGAGGCATCTTCAGAAATCTGCTACCATCAAATGCCCCATGCAAGCTCATGGCTCTCACATGGTTCTGTACCACTGAGGTCTGAGTTCACAGCAGTGCTCGTGAAACACCCTTGAGCACATCATCCTGCCTGCAGGCTGTTTCCCGTTCTCAGAGCCAGGCCTTCAATTAAGGGCACGTGCAAAGAAACCAAAGGGGAAGAGACTTCCCTGCAGCTGTCATTCCCCCCTCGGGCCCTGAGGTCATCTATACACGACACATGCCTTTTTCCAGATTTTCTCCTTGTTTAACTTGCCCTTGGCTAGGTCGTGCCATGAATTTGAAACTGATGCTGAAGATGAATGTATCTGTGAATCAAAATGCAGTAGAAAATGGATAAATTCTACATCTGAATAAATCTAGAGGAACTGGTTCAGAGAAAACAAAAAGAAGTCACATTACTAATATTTAGATTATGTTTTGGTGTCTGTACAATTAATTCAGTAAGTCATCTAGAGAAAGACAGCAAGGTATCTTTAGCATATGACAGTTCAATAGTGCTGAACTTCTGTAATCCTCAAGTAGTTCTGTTATGGTGCACTTTTTGATTACGTTTTACATGTATGTATGGCAGTTTGTAGTCTTCTTAAAATAAATATTTCCCATATATTCATATGCATGATCCACACTTATTTGGTAGTACAAGATGTGTTGACAGAGATTAAAAGATTGCTACACAGCAGAAGGCGTTGTGCTATCTTGCAAGTGCAAAGTAGATACCTTTATCTGACTCAGTTTTTAGCATCTGTCTTCCGATTCATAACAGCTCTTGTTCCACATAAAACTATGATCACCTCTCAAGCCTCATTTCTTCAGGCAGTAGTATTGTAAGCTCTTTGGGGTTGTAGCAAATAAAAACCTAAATGGAAGTTTAAGTCCCAAGGGTGAAAATGCTTAAACTGCAAAGTCTTCTTATTGCAGTCTTCAATAAAGCCTTTGTACCGAGGGAATACAGCAGAGCCTTTCAAGTGGATTAGACAATAGCTAATAATACCTATTTTCATTACAAGGATCTAACACCTTGCATCTCAGGGTGGGGTTAGAAATAATACACCTTTCATTAAGACTCTTTTTTTTTCCATCCAAAAATGAGTACCTTGCAAAACTCTGGAAGCAGAGGCTTTGACTGAGGCGAAGGTTAAAAATGACTTTTTTTTTTTTTTAGCTTAGTTACTCATGCGTCATTGTAAAGGTAATCCAATTAGCTTAAAGTTGTGCCCAGGCTCAGTTAGCAGTGAGGCAGGCTGAGTGCTGAAGTGAGCAAGGAGTTGACACGAGGAAGCTCGCTGTGCCTTTTACCTGTCTGACAAGGATGCCAGTACCCATTCCTGCTGGGGAGACTAGGGAATCAGGGCATGGTCACCGACAGACAACTTGGGGTGTACATCCCTGAGGAGGCTACAGGAGTGGAGGCTTCCTGCAGGCATGTCCCTTGGCACTGTGCTGCATCCCGGCCTGCCCTCGGCGGCGCTGCCCTTCATCGCCCTCCTGTCCCGCTGCTGGAGCACTGGTGTCCGCCGTCCTCACTTGCTTCAGTCAACAGCACCACCGATGGGAGCACAGTGCTGTGGATTTGGCCCCGAGGGGTCATGCGATGAGTTTTGATCTGCTTAGTCATCTTCAAAAACATATGGCTGCTGGACCTGGAGCCTTGTCAAAGCCAGGCTGGCTCCATGGGAAGTGGAATGGTGTTACCCTACTGCTAACACAGTGATGTCAATGGAATCATAGACATAAATTACAGTAAGAAAAGTCTTAATCCGATATTTTGTCTGTCTCCACCTTCACCTCTCCTGTTGCAGCCAATACCTCCTTTTCTCACACTTGCAAGGGTTTTAATGATGTTTTTACTGGCAAATAGCTATGGTTTCTGTATAACAGGTGTTCGTGTAAGGAAAGAAATACCAAATAAAAACACAGTTTAAACAAAACTAGCATTAGAACTTGCAAGTAAATGAGTTGGACCCTGAACTGTGGCATTTCTATTGCACTTCCTAATACAAACTAAGAAATAGATCCCTCAGCTCTTAGCTCATCACCTCACAAGTTTGATAAGGGGAAACCCCTGGAGGCTTGCCACTGTTTCAGACATAAAGGCCGAGAAAGGGATTTGGCATCCAGCAAATGGATGGACAGGACCTTTAGGTGTTTGACTTTCTCNCAAATGGATGGACAGGACCTTTAGGTGTTTGATTTTCTCTTGGGACTGCAGTGGAGCAGGCACACTTCACTGGGATTGCCTGAACCGAGCATGGGCTTCCTTACAAAGGAGATGCTCCGTGAAATCTTCCCCGTTTACTCCATGCTAACTCTTAAGTAGGAAGTGAAAAGTAAGTAGTATGAAGTACCACTACCAAAGTATGAACTACATGAGCCACAGGCACATCCACTCTGGAAACAACTCCTTAGGAGAAAAATAAAGTCCTTTAAGTATTTAAATATTGTAATTAGAGTAATAAATAATATAAAATTTATAAATTAATAGTGTAATTGTTACAAATATTTTTAAGCCAACAACTTGCTAGGAAATTTTGTGAGAACAGGAGGAAAAGCAAATCCCACCTTCTCTCCTAAAGCAAACAATTTCTCTTAAATCCTTGCTCATTATATCTATGTTTTCCAGAAATGGGAAGAAAAGAACCTCTGGTATGGAAGCCTCTTTTTTTGCATAGTTTTTACAGATTTTTTATAAACTCCCGCTACCTATGAAGGTATTTCACAAGACACTGTATGATTAACTGTTGAAACTGTGGTTCAGCCAATATTTTAAAAAACTAATACTGAAGTGGAAAATTGAGTTGGTGTTAGTAACCTTGCAAAGAGGAGAAAACCTAAGGAACAGATGAAAATAAATCTATGACAGAACACTTATTTAAGAGGAAGATAAATTATCCCTACAATCTATTTTCTGACTTCATAAATTTTAAACTGCAGTGTGTACAGATCAACGGAAAGCAATGGGCATTTAACTTAAGTTCCATAGTATGAAAATCATTTTTCTGAAAAAGGACTTGACAATTTGTAATGCTTTTGCAATTCCTTTTCCCAGAATGTATGGACTTTCCAGGTCAGTAGGAGAGAAACAGAAATTCTAAAATTTTCAAGGTTACTAGGTCAAGCACTCTTTGGTCAAAAAGTGACAGCTAACGTTTCTCATAATTTAATGTTTAACATTTAATGTAACAGTAAATTGTACATATGGCAATCATTGGTGCACACTTAATCTTGCACAAAATTCCTGCCCTAGAGAACAGACAGTCCTCCTCGATCAGCAGGTATTCTGCATTTTACTTTGGTGATTACTTGAATCTATATCCCATCCTCTATACTATTAAAATTATTTCTAAGATTTCGGTTTGTTAGATTCCTCTTGGTGTTTTTCTCTTCTCATCACAACTTAGAGGTGCTGATTGGTAGCAATTTTTGTAGTTGCTACATAAAGACATATTAGAACATGTGTTGATTCTCTCTTCTGATAAATTCGTGTGGTTTACTGAACTAATCTTGCAGGAACTAAAAGGCAAATGCTGCACAGTTGTGTTAATTCACTTTCTCGGACAAATGTGGGAAAAGCCAGGGACACAACAGGCAAAGGTCACAGTCATCGAGAGCAGTCACCATCTCCTTTCTCTTCACTTGAAGGCTTTGGGTTTGACTGTGCTGGCAGCACTAGCTGCTGCAGCTGTGGCTCCTGCCTTCTCACCCCTTCGCAGCTCCTGAGAAAAGCGTTGTGGTGGGTAGCACAGGAGTAACTGCCCTTGCAGGTCCTGTTGTTTTTGTGGACATGAAAACATCTACTGATCCCCATCTCACTCCTGCTGGTCCTTCTGGTAACCCAGTGCCTACCCCCTGCTTTGTATCCTGCACCTTCACACCGTTCTAACCCTACTGCTGCGTGTCACCAACAAAGACAGAATAGGAACAGAAAATGTAGTTCTCCCTTGCACCTTGAGGAAGATTTGTTCTAAAAATGGAGACGTTACTATAGCCAAGAGCCACCACTTAGAAACCAACAAAGCTCTCTTCCTGGCCAACTTTACTAAATCATGTTTGAGGGTCCAGTTTGATGACACTAGAAGGCACATGCATAGCAAGCCTCTGTTAGTAAGTGAGAAAAACAACTGGAGATTTCAAGGTAAGTATAGTTTAAGTTAATAATACCTCTCACATATTTATGACTTTTTCTGGATTGGTTCATAAAATGATAGTTAATCCCAGCTTGTAAATACAAGCAAGTTTACCAGAATGAGTTTAGTTTGGCTGAACTTCACAAATGTGCCTCCCTACCTGGGGAACTTACTCACAATGCTGAGGTGCGGGTAAAGCTGAAAATTAAAGTGTGTATGTCACTACACCATCTGTTTCAGGCGGTGAGGGAAAACATTATGTGCCCAAAACAACTGGGCAGAAGGGTGGCGTGGTTGAACACTAAGAAAGTTCGTCAGTCCTCTACTCAGTCCTCCCAGCTGAAGCAATGTGCCTCTTCAGGAATAAACCCTTTGTTTTTTATCTCCTCCTGATCCTTTTACCTAAGAAGCTGTGGTGAGACATGCCTACAGGGATAGCTTCGCCATTTGTGTTAGATCATCTACATATTCATGTTACCAGCTAAGCAAACTAAGAAAAAAAAGCATACTGTAAAGGAGAGAAAAATATTTGCGTGTAAGGTAATAGTGTCAGGAACACAGCATCATTTCTAAGCCACAGGGTGCTCACGGGGTTTGTTTGTTGTTGTTATTGCTTTTTTGAAAGAGAGATATTAAACTCTGAGTCNTATTCATGTTACCAGCTGAGCAAACTAAGAAAAAAAAGCATACTGTAAAGGAGAGAAAAATATTTGCGTGTAAGGTAATATTGTCAGGAACACAGCATCATTTCTAAGCCACAGGGTGCTCACGGGGTTTGTTTGTTGTTGTTATTGCTTTTTTGAAAGAGAGATATTAAACTCTGAGTCTTACCCATGGAATATTAGCAAGTTTTTACAGGTAGGGGTGGTAATTATAAGGCTTCATTCATTGTGAAGAATGTTGAAAGCCTGAGGGATATGGTTTCTTGGTATGGTATAATTGTGCTTCCTTCTCATAAAAGGACAGTGCTTATTTCCCATAACAGCCTGGTAAGCATAAATAGTTACCTTTACCAGACCCAAACCACTATTCATGTCAGGGGAAAGAGTTTCATTGTCCTCACTGAGTGCTGCTGGATTGGGCTCATAAACCCTATTAAATAAAGCATTTAAGCATGCAAATAGACTCATTGCTCTAAATGGGAACATTCATGTGCTTTGCTATGCTAATTACAGTGATCAAGAAATATCCATATATCTACATGAACAGCAAGTCAGAAACAAGAATAGAATTGCAAAGACTTAATTTGGAACCAAAAGCTAGAAATCCTCAGCTGGACAATATTGAGTTGAGATCCCCACCACGCAGGCCCGTGCACCTCCAAGCCCTTTTTTGACTTGAGTAGGCTGCAGCTCTGTCCCTTTCTTTGGCTTTTCTTTATTTTTGAGGTTCTTTAGTTTCCTTTCGTTGTTTCCAGGGTTCTTTTGGGCCTTTTAATAAACTGTCACCTTCCTTTGGTTCCCAGAAACAGGTGTGACTCTTTTCACAGAAATCTTTTGAACTTCAGAGCACTCTTTCTCACAGCTCCGTTGTGATGGATATTCTGGGTCCAGGGATCCAACGTTACAGACTGTAGACATTATCAAGGATTCTGTACATAACTTTGAAGAAAAATGCTAAAGCCTCTGTCTTTTATCTCCCTCTGGTTTTCCAACAGTCTTTTATTCCTTGTGATTAAGGCTGTAAGGAAACAAATATTATCTCTCTAGCAATATGTTATTTTCTGGAAGATGATTTTTTCATCTCTTGATCCAGTGTGGTAATTTTTTCCATATCTTTCCACCTGGTCTCTAAAAAGAACATTCTGACAGCTTATCTCTTTTTTAGGATATTCCTAATTAGTCTAATCAAAAGATGATGGTCTCCCCACAAATAACCCAATTGCTCATCTCTCTCTTTTTCTCCAATTTTCAGTCAATTGCAGGTATTGTTTCCAGGAGTGGTTCATTTGTGTGGACAGTCACCAGATATAATAACTCTCATAATTCTCCTAATAACAGCTCTAAGGATTTCTCCTGTTGGATTCTGTGGTCTTAGATCAAGACGGAGTAAGCTGATAATGGAAAAGACAAACTCCTTCCTCCTGTTTGCCTTCGCATTCAACACAGCAACAGGAGTGTTACAGCATACACCTGGGGGAAGTCCTTTGTCCAAAAGTCCAAAATGAATTAATAATGTGCATGTTCCTCAAATTCTTACTTTGGGTGTTAATGTCCAAATAAAAGCCAAGGAAAATCAAAAAATGCATTAAATTCTGCTTTATTTGGAAATCTTGGTGGGAAAAAGCACAGCCAGATGCCGGGAAGATTACCAGTTCATTCACACTACAGAGCTTAAAACTGTGGGGAAGGCATTGCACCACCTCAGGCATGGCCTGTCTGGAGCTATCCTGAGAAGAGCAGAGTCACCATTTTAGGCCTGTAGCTAAATGTCACAATCTGGCTCTTAATCAGCTTCTTGCATTTAAAAGCTTCTTCTGTTGGACTGTATATTTAATAACAACTGAGGGTGGTGTCTCCTAAAACTCTGGGTGTAAGCAGAACCTGAGGGCTCTTCCGTGGTGTTCCAGCTGGCTGGTACATCTGAAAGCAAACCTCGGCCTGCTCTAGAAAGATGTATTCAATGCATTTCATCACCTCCCCATTTATTCATTCATGTACCAGCAGCTTGTGCCCCATGACTCAAAGCATATTGAACTCCACAACAGTTGTTCTCATGAATCTCCATGGGTATTTGATTTAGCCTCCCCCAAAGCAATTTGTTTTGGAGAGTTTTTCTTTCTAAACATCGTTCCTTTATACACATTTGAATCAATGTTTTCAAGACTCACAATGTGCCCTGTAGCAGATTTGGGAAGGGGAGGGAAAGTTGCAATACGCAAAAAGTATGTCATTCTTCTTTAATATGTAGAAGAGATTATTGTGGTGTTCTGGCTACAACTAAGAAAGTGTTTATGCAGAAGAAGAGTGCCATGATGCTCAAGATTAACATTTACAGTTTTCCAGAAAAAACTTCTCATATTATGAGTCTTATGATGAGAATACACCTGTAGTCAAACCATAGTCACACAGAGTAATTTCACCACAACAGAAAAAGGGATGGAATGAAATAACTACCTGTTCTTTTATTAAAACAATAATAGATAAAAATCTGTCAAATAAGAATTTTTAAGGAGTCCTTCTTAGAAGTTGAAACTAGGTAAATTTATTACCTAGAGTAATTTCACCAAATTCATCGTTTTAAAGGGGATATACTCAGTTATTGAATGTGAAGGGGAAAACAATAAAAATAGTCTTCTAAGCAGAAACAAGATTCTTAACTGTCCATTAGATTTCAGGACATTCCAGTATACTTATCTTGGAACTAATGCTTGGCACAGCTGTAATAATGAATCACATTTGATCAGAAATAGTTAATATAAGTTCTGAAGTTTAATTGCTCTAAGTCAGTAGATTGGGAATTACACTTCACCTATATTGTCTAAATTTGAAAGAGAACTTTATGCAAATGAATTTTTGGTGTTATGCCTCTGCCCAGGCACTGTATGTTCAGTCCTGAGAGCAGTGGCCCTGTGGTTCCCATCAAAAATTTTCTGCTGTTCTTTCACTGCAGAAGGTTCAGACCAGGATGAAATCTCAAGTTATTTCAAAACCTGAAAGGAATTTGTCTTTGGAAGAAGCGTGGGCAGAGACAGGATGGCTTAGTTCACATGAAGCTCTGCAAGAGCTCTTAGCGTGGCCTGTGTCAAAATGGAAAAGTCTCCAAAACTTGTGCTCCTGAGCTGTCACACTCCCACAGGATTGATCCAGAGCAGCCCATGTGAAACAAACACCATCTCCTGCCACATGGGCAGCTCCCAGGTCCCAAGTCCAGGTCTGGAGCCCTTCCACCTCCCCTTGAGCCCTGGCAGGTGTTCTAGGGCAGGCTGTCACAGAAGACACTTGTTCACCCTCTGGAGCTGTGCTATTGGTTGTGGAGCAGCAGGACGTGTGTCAGGCTGTGCTGGTAACCAACACCTCACTCCCCCAGAGCTGTCCCTGCCAAAGGCAGGAATTGCCCACCTGTCGGCTGGCGCTAACGGGAAAAGAGCAAAGGTTTGGATGCAACCCTGAGGTGACCAGTTGTAAGCCAAGGCAGACTTCGAGCTTGCTTGAAGGCACGTCTGTGTAGACATAGCAAAGGGCAGCTCTCTCCCATCCAATCTCAGTCAGCCCATGGAGGTTACCTCTGTCTGAAAGACACGAGATTGTTTCTGCTGTCTGATAATGGAATTAAAAACGTTTTATTTCCCTCCTGAGTCCTTGCAAGATGAATGTGGATATGTGTGTGCGAGTGTGAGAGATTAAGCACAGGCAAATTTGACCTCTCTAAACAAGTTAGCATAGACTAAGAGTTTTGTACTGTTTAAACTACTCCGTTTCCTCATTTAAAAAGTCAGGACATTAGTTCATTGTAATTCTATCTTGGAAGAGAAAAAAAAAATAACGGCAAGCTTAGAAATGTAAAATACATTAAAGTCTCAATGTTGTGGTGAGCAAATCACTGCGTGCAGACAAAGCAAAACTAAGTCTCTGCTTGGATTCACAGTCTGCACCTTATATAGTTGAGATTGCAGTGGCGATGTGAGCAGGGAGCAAGTTAGTCTTGCATCCATGCTTCTAGCATACCTGTATCACATAACTTCCCTTCCCCCTCCCAGAGCAAAGAGAAAAACACAAAAACCCTGGAAAAAATGTAACAAGAAATGTGTAAAATGTAAAATAATTTCACAGACTATAGTTTGACTGTTTTGTGACTGCCAGGAGTTTTATGAATGAACTCTTTATGGTGTTCAACCAATAAACCTCCAACATTTGGAGCCTTTAATTACTGCTGCATTTTTCTTTCTTTTTTTTTTTTTTTTAGGTGTTTCATTTCAAACACCTCCAGCAGGACAGTGTAAATCACAGAGCTCATACCTCTCTGAATATTATTACTCTTTCATGTGGCTAATCTATATCACCCAACAGTAAAATTCAGTGCCAATATTTCTGAGACAATGTGTACTTAACTTCTTTATTTTTTATGTTCAGGTGCTAATTTATTATTCCTGTGTACCAAGAGCTGTCTGTTAATGATGCATAATAGGGCTATTTTAGTCCACAAAGTGTGAGGAAATGCATATACAAATCATTCTCCCCACTGCTACAATTTTTTGGGTAGCACAAAGAGCGTACATTAATAATGACTGTAGTGAATACTAGCACTTTGTTGGAGCTAACATGAAGAAGAAACATACTTTCCTCTGAGGAACATTCAACACTAGAAATAGACATCCGCTAAGTGATATTTCTTCTGGTTAGCAAACAGTGCTCGCTGTTTTCCTAGGGATCATCAACATTTTCTTGTATCTCTTCGTTCTTGGGCCTTTCCAGGGCTCATCTCCTCATTTTCATTCCTGGAGTCCTGCCCACTGTACTTAACCTTCAGTAATGAGGTAAGATATCCCACCAAGACACCAAAACTTTGTCCAAGGGACATGAGAGAGTCTTTTCTAGTTGGAAAAGGCAGGAGTAACAAAACTTTTCCTAAACCCACCCGCAAAGAAGACTTGACCAACCAGAATGATGCACTAAAGGCGTAAGATCTTTGACCAAGTGCTCTCTGGCTTAGACCTCTCTTTTTTAGAGCACCCTGGAAATAGATCCAGAAATTCTCTCTGGCACTCTAGAGTTCAGACTTCCCCCCAGTAAATGAGAGTAAACCTGTCCCTCTCCTCCATGTCCAAATGTACTGGTGTGGGTCCATGTTAGCACAGGAAAAGCTGAACAGTACCATGTCAGGGTGCAATCCTGGCTTTGCAGCCCATTTCCAGCACCCAGCTGCAGTGTCTGCCTGCTTAGGAAATGAGTGAACCAAGGGGAATGTAAGATCCCTCCTGCTTCCAATAATTAGCTATTTAAGGATTTATCACACTGGAGGCTGCATCCAGACTTTGATGCTTAATCTGTCCTCCACAGATTTGTCTACAGTGCACCCTTATCTCCTTCAGACATTTCTGCAGTGAGTTCTCGTTGCTCGTCAAATGGTAGCCATTTCACATCCCTCATCATCCTGGACAACCTTCCCTGTACTTAACCAGTGCCATCAAAGATGAGATAAGCAGAACTGTGCATTGCTGTCAAGCTATGGACACATCAGATATTTATACAGTGGCCTAACCATGCTCTCTATTCTGTCCTCTGCTCTTTTCCCAATAGTTCTAAATATTCTATTTGACTTTCTGGCTGCTGCTGAGCACTGAGCTGGCACTTCCAGAGGACTATTCACAGTGATGCTAGCATCACTTTCCTGAATGTGGTAAAATAAAATTTAGAGTTGTCATAAGCTTCTGCTGGACTATTTGGGTTCAATTATACTCCCCACTATATTGCTGAAGGCTGGAGAGATTTTTTTGGCACATGCAGGAATTTTTTCCATAGACATCCCCTTTATTGCAAGCCCTTCAAATGGCTTGTGCAGCTGACACAGCACTGTGTACTCTTATTCTTGAGAATATTGTTCTGGAACAATATATTGCAAATTTGTGTCCTGCAGAAATATCCACTAGCCGTGGCTTACTCAAGAGACAGTTGGTTCTGTCTTTTGCTGCACTATTAGCTGCCATCCTCCTCCAAAATATCTCCTCCTCTCAGCCAAACACTTACATTCTGAACTTACAGAGGGTAAAATGTTCTTTTTAGCTGGGAACCCACTTCATAAATCTCTGTGTGAGTCTTTCCAGTACATCACACTAGGTATTTTATATAAACTGGCAGATTTACAGACATATTTTATGCAAACATGTACATATCATTAATGTATGAAGTTCATTAGTGGCTCTTGATTGAGTCTAGACAAAACAAGGATGTCTTCAAGGGATACAATGAGAACAGCTCATTATGTATATGCAGTTAAGTGGGATGAGATCTGTAAGCAGAACTAATATCTTTCATTAGATAACTGATACAGTTTGAAAAATAAAAAACAAGCTCTTGGGCACATAAGATATTCAGATCTGAAAGAAAAACAGCAGCTTTCAAAGCTAAAGACAAGCACAGACCAATTGCTCAGAGTTTAGTTAAATATGTATCAATTAGATCATCTCTGAAAAAATGACAGCTGGTATCAGTGAAGTAGAGGTAGAGTACCACTAGAAAATGTACAGTTAGGGTTATTTTTTCCTCAGCACTTGGCTTTTATCAACATTGAATTTCATTTGCAATTTTATCACCCTGTCTCTCCAGTAATGTGAAAGCTTTCTGCAGCTCTTCACAACTCACTGTAGATTTGATTATTCTGAATAACTTTGCCATCAGCAACCTTTATCACTTCACTATTCCTTGTTTTTACCAGATAATTTACATTGAGTATCCATATATCCTGCTTTATTACACAATACCAGCATACTGGTCCTGTGTGGCAGTACAGCCATAATCTGTGCTGTACTCATTATCAAGTTTCCATAAACTTCAAAGTATAGGAGAGTTTCATGAAGGTCACCATCACACAACAAGACAGATAGTTTTTCAAACACTTGAGGATGTTTGAGGAAGAATTCACTCGACAGCTCAATTTAAAAACAAAACAAAACCCAGAGAACTTAGGTCATGCAGTATAGCTCTTCTGAGAAATATTTATTTACATCAGCTGAAGATCCATCCATGTGTATTTTCTGCTTTTAATTATGCATCACATTCTATAGGTTTTCAAAAACCATTAAAAATACTTCATATTTTACTCTGAGCTGCAAATGTACTGACCTATACCTCCCTAACTTGTGAGCCAGACACCACACCCTTTGACTTAGAACTTGTAACAGCAAGAACTTTAGTGGAATTGCATCTGCTGTGCTTTCAGATCTAACTTTGATTTGAACACCAGGCAAACAGAGGTACGGAGGGTTTGTTTACAGTTATTTTCTATATCTCAAAATGGAACTAAGCAAATCAATTCACCAGTAAATAAATGACTTGCATCATGGATTGACGTTTTTGGCAGGAAATGTAATTTCATGATTGGACATAGTATATCCACATGAGATTTGGCTGGGTGTCTGCCAAATATTTAACATAGTCTACATGTATTTTTGGAATTGGACAAGCTATTATTTAAATGCTTTAATCTGTACTTCAGATAGAACAATGTGCCTGACAAGCACAGTAGATATAATTTGAAAAATACTAATTATCATTATTTTCAGTTTCAGTAAGATTCGATGGTTCTTCTTCTGGAATTCTCTTGCCTTCCAAATTTTGTGTTAAAAGTTTGGGAAATATGAGTTATTATAGACATAATAAGACATCAGTCACAGTAGACTGCAGACCCTGAATCTATCCCTGGGCTCTAGACATCCTGTTCTTGTCTCTTGGAAGGGGAACAATAGATGGGCACCTCTCCAAAACATTCTCTACTTGGCCGCAAAATGAGACTTTGCCCACTGTAAACTGTGCAGAGTGATGCCGTGCCCTCTAGGTTACGACAGCTGGAAATGTTAATTCTTGATCATTATCAGTGGGCAGCTGAATTAAGACCTCATTGAGATGAGTGAGGAAGCTGATGCTGCTCAGTACCATAATGTAATGCCTTCTGTTAACTCATACTGTGCCAGTCTATGGCGGACAACAGAGTGCAGGGATGCAGAATATTTTCCCCACTATTGTCACGTCAATACTAAACCCCAATACATTAAATCATATATAGTATAGCGTTCAATCAAAGCTCATTTAATCTAATGTGAGACTGAACTGAATTATATTGCAGCATGTAGGTTTTTTCCCCAAGGATTTCTACATGTAGTTTTGCCCTTAAGCATTTCTGGATTGGTTACTCTCTCTTCATCTCCTACAGTTTTCCTTAGAACCATGTCATGTGGGAAATTACTATATTATAAAAGAAGCAGCCTAGTAGGTCCCCCTCTACTCTGCCCTGGTGAGACCATACCTGGAGTACTGTGTTCAGCTCTGGGGTCCTCAGTACAGGAAAGACATGGACCTGTTGGAATGGGTCCAGAGGAGGGCCACAAAACAGAGGGATGGACCACCTCTCTGAGGAGGAAAGTCTGAGAGAGTTGGGGCTCTTCAACCTGGAGAAGAGAAGGCTCCAGGGAGACCTTATGCAGCCTTTTAATACTTAAAGGGGGCTTATAAGAAGGATGAGGACAGAATTTTTAGTAGGGCCTGTAGTGATAGGATAAGGGATAAGGGTTTTAAACCAAAAGAGGGTAGACTCAGGCTAGATATGAGGAAGAAATTTTTTACAATGACAGTGGTGAAACACTGGAACAGGTTGCCCAGAGAGGTGGTAGATGCCCCACCTCTGGAAACATTCAAGGTCAAGTTGGATGAGGCTCTGATCAAAATAATCTAGTTGAAGATGTTCCTGCTTACTGCAGAGACATTGGACAGGATGACCTTTAAAGGTCCCTTTCAACTCAAGTCATTCTGTGATTTTATGATTCTATGAGTTTAATTTCATTATAAAACTTTAAAGAAAAATGCTGAAGAACAAGATTTGTAAATGTATCTTTCAAGATATCTTTCATGGAAGGCAATATTATCTCATCCTTGTCACTGAAAGACTTAAACCTCGTTGCTTTAACTTAACTTACATAAACAAATATGTAGTCTGTCAGAACCACTCTACCACTTTGTTGGGGGCTTATAGCAGTCATAAAAGAAAAGAAGTGGTTTGGTGTCCATGGTGTGAAAAGAATTATTAGCTTTCAGATTTCTGTTTTTGTTACAAGTTAGACCTATTATGTGGAGATATATTCAAAAAGTAAGCTAGATGCATGTATGGTATTAACGAAGATCAATCTTAGCAGATTCTTCTGACTGTATTTAGACACTGTTTCATTTTGGGTTTCGGTCCCACTGAAAAAAGGGTTTATGTGTCTGAAGCCAGGAGTGTGAGAAAAAGCCCCGTTCATCTCTTGTCAAAACTAGAGTCTCATAAATATCACAAATGCCTCGGCTTTCCATTTGTAAAGCTCTCAAAAATGGAGGAAATACAACTCCTCTGAACCTGGGAAAAGGATATATTTTATGAAGTGGGATTTTATTTTATTTTATTTAATTATCAAGAAAATAGACTGCATTTCTTTATAGTTCTTTCCCAAGATAAGATGTTGGAAACTTTAAAAAGGAACAGATGGAAATTTGTTTTGAAAGGATATAATTAAGGATCAAGAGAAAAATAATCTGGATTTAAATAGCTGAAAGATGTTGTTGAATGTATTAATGTAAGAAGATATTAAACTGCAATGCAAGTCAGAGGCTCTTTGAAAGAAGCCCAAGGACGCCAATCTATGAGGAGTCACGCTGAAATTTGATGCATATGGAGACAATCCATATGCATTAGTGCTAAAATTATTTAAAGAATATTAGTTGCAAGATTTGACCCTGGAAAATTTGGTATTTGGGTCTTTCTGGTTTAGCTCCTCCTCCATCCTCTCTTAGGTCTTGATTCAGTCAATCTAGGAAAAAACCCATGACTTGGGAAGGTAAAATTCTGGGGTTTTTGTATGTATACATAAAGATAAGTGTGTACGTAAGTGTTTTGCATGTATACATAAAGATAAGTGTGTACGTAAGTGTTTTGCTGAACAGTACTTTCTTGCTGAGCTGTGGGGAATAAGGATCCTCTGGTTTCAGACTTTTCCAAGGTCATTAGCAAATTTCGAAAATTAGCACAAGGCTGATATTTCCAGCTGCTTGTGAGACTCTGTCCTGTGGGACTGATCCTGAAGAAGCAGCCACTGGGCCACCATGTGCATTGCTCATTCTATAGGTCAGAATATACCACCTTTGTATTGAAAGTTTTCAGTAAAACTGGTTAAATATGGTGTGGTGCTGTTTCCACAGAGGTCCTTGGCAAAAGAGAAATCTCCCGTCAACCTCCATGATGAAGGATTGTCCAATATTCATTGATGAGAATATCGCATCCTATGCCTCAAAAAGAAAACAAAATTATATCTGCAAGAAGGTGTTCCAAAAATTAAGATGACACCTATGTCAGTATCTTGCTAAGCTACCTAGGTGGTAAAGAAAAGTGTCAAGTTTCTGGATACTCCCAGAGAAACCCAGAGGTGCTATGAGTCTAAAAATCAAGTCAATTGATTCAGCACTTTCTTTAAATAGTGATTAGAATGATAATATCCACTCTCCAGAG
>VZSC01017771.1:83302-181061 GCA_013398225.1 Steatornis caripensis
CACTCTCCAGAGTATTTGATAAAACCCTAGTGTAACAGGCTGAGGGTTTTCAATTTTGTCAGAAGTCAACATCTTGGTTCCTATGTAAATTAAAATTTTCTTGGATTTTATTTGATTTTTACTGGCTTTTATGGTCACTTAGGTTATATTTGTTGGAAATGATGACTTACACATTTATAAGCTCTTATGTTTGAATTTTTCATAGATTTTTTTTCTTCTAGGGGATGGTTACATGGATAGATGAGGGGAAAGAGCTTGATTCCTTTTATTTTTTGCCATGGTGAGGTGTTTGAGGATTAACGGTCTAAAGTTTAAGGGTAGTTTGTAATGGGTATTTGTAGGGGTGGTTTTTTGAGTAGTGTTTAACTTTTTTTACCAAATTATTTTTTAAAATTACAAATAAATAATCAGAAAACCCCTCACACCTTATCCCTTGCCTTAATGAAATGCTAATTTAATAATTCTAAACATATGGCATTTTTAAATTATGTATCTGAGATAATAGCTCCAAGTGCAATAAACTGTCATGTAAACTGTGATTAAGCACCATAATAATATGAACACACACCTATTGTATTAGAAAACCACTTTTACAGCTTGTGTTGGTGAGGTAATATATCAAAAGATTGGTAATAGCTAGACCCAACCCTCTCCCCTGCACTAAAATATGACATAGGCGGGATTTGGACAACTGAGTTCAGGAGAGCGATCCACTATACTCTTGCACTTGGTGACTTGCAAAGACCAAAAGACCTTGATGGAGGATGAGCCGTGGGCCCTCCCTGCCACGTGTCCTGATGGTGGCCTGCAGGGCAATGATGCTGCTTCCTGGTGTTTCGCCTCAGGCAATCGGCTTCAGCACCCACTTCCCACAGCATGCTTACCCTGCCCCATACGAAACAACTGGCAGCATTATTTGCTTATGGGATTCCTCCCTACACATCGTGGTGTACTGTTTTCTCACCCAAGACCCTATAATTCTTGCTGTGTTGTGAACCACATCGGGGAACTGACCTCTCCAAAATAAGGCTCTCAGAAAAAAATAAAACAATTACCTTCCTTACCCTGAAATCATACATTAAATTCTTCCCTCAACATGTGTTTGTCACTTATTGTGTAGTGTCCCCTCCCACTGTCGCTATGGTCAATCCTGGTTAAAGAAGGTCCCGCCTTCTTTTAATGCTGCATGCCCATACCCGCAGCTAGGCCTGTACAGCTCTCTGTAGGGCTGTGCTACCACTTGATCGCTCACACCACTTTGTGACACGGCCGCACAAACAACTTAATCAACACAACTGAGAGGAAGTAAAACTCAGCAGGGTGAGAATAAAACCCTCAGGATGGGAACCTCTCAAACCAGCTTTGCCAGCAGAGATACTGCAATATGGAACGATACCCCTAGGCACTAGATGCAGCATCATGAATTTCAACCCAAAGCCAGCACCTAATTTTCAAGCACCGTAGAACTAACCATTATAACACCAAAAGTCTTTCTTTTTCTTTTTTTCTCTTTTTTTAAAAATAAATCCTAAATGGCTTGTGATGACAAAACTACCATTTTAAATCTGAATTCTCTGATATTAAACAGGTACAAAAACATAACTTGTGGGCTTTTTAAAACTGTTCAATTGAATTATGGCATAGCATCTTATTTCCTCCTGTACTTTTTAAAATGTCATTTGGTGTTGGGGCTCTAAGTACAGAGAGCTATTGGAGCTGCTAATCAGAAACAAATAAGCAACAGGACACTCCAGTGCCCAGAGTTACATTCTCAATTAATAGTAATGTGACTTCAGGTAAGCCTGCACTTATGTATTTCTGCCATGTGTCACAGTCTCTTAACCATTAGATTATTCTAGATTTTCCCTTATTCTAAAACTAATAGTTTAATTACAGTTTAATTTAGATGCATTGTAGAAAAGTTCGCTGATCATCTTTTGTCTGATAGCAGGCAAAACTGGAAGGTCTGTGATGGCTTCACAGTTATGCTTGATACATTTGTTTCAATCTTATTTTAGATTAAATCATGAAACAAACTATTTCTCAATTCAAACATTAAAGTCTGGTCTATCTCACCAGCCTCCTTTTGATTATGCCAGTGATTCCTTAATGAAGTATGAATGATTATGAAACATGAAAAGAGAAAATAAAATCTAAAATGAATAACACATGCCGTCTTACAGTTGAGAGGGAAGTAAAGTCTGATTGTATTAATGAAGAACATGATCTTTTTATGGATGAGAGAAATAATTCATTGAAATTCATTTGGGGTTTTGGGGGGGGTTTAGTATATTTCTTTAATTAACTGTGCGGCTTGTAATTTCATTAACTAAACAAAAGCTGTGTCATAACCTGTAGCCCTGCATGTATATACATATGCACGGACTCAGAAGGATGGTATAAACTCAAACCTGCTTTATGGAATTCAGTCATTCCCAGGGGTGAAGAGCATTGTGGTTTGTGCTTAAGCAGTCATTTTGTCACCACTGGAGGGGATGTCACCACCTCTCCTCCTGTAAAGAGTCACTTTGCCTATCTGAGGATGTAGGTGAAGGAACGTCATGCAGATGCACAGCACCTCTTGTGATGGGTTCTTTTTACGGGGAAGGAAAGCCTCCTTGCAGCCTCTGTGTTTAAACAACTTGAGTTAACTTTGAAAATAATTTGCCGCTTCCTCAAGTGACAGATCCATCTGTGGTAGTCCAGGAGTTCGATCTGGAAGGCGACTGCCCGTCAGGTCTGTCACGTGTGTTCAGTAGGTCCAATCTGAGAGTCACTCGGTTTACTGCTTCCTGAACTGCTAGTGTTGGGAAAATTGCGTTTTACGAACCCCAGCTTAATATGTAAGAGTACTATGCCAGACCAGCTTTTAGGGTTGCTTCTAGGTTGAATTTGGCCCATTGTGCTTTGAACAGTAGCAGGCACAAAAAGGCTTTGATGTTGACTTGAGTTCATAGACATACTATTTCATCATACTTGGCAAATCAAGTGTTTTCCTAGGTTAGGTCTTAGAAGTTCCCACATGGTTATTTCCCAGTTTCATTCTCAAACTTTGCTGAAGATAACTAAAGGACCGAAGTGAAGAGGTTGAAGTGGCAGCAGACCTGTAGCACGGTTCAGGTGGCTCCAGGTGGGCACTGATCACCAGGCAGAAGGTTCAGCTGCCAGGGCTGGACACTCCCCTGTCAGACCTTTGCCATAGCCAGGTGTCGCACACTGCCCCGTGCCTTCTACTTCGGTTCTGCAACAGTTTCTCTGAGCATGAGCTGGGTCTCTGTGAGCTGAAATCTATGTCCAAATCTCCTTTTTCCTGTTTGAAGCTGAGCCCATGTCTAGGAGGAAGTTCGCTTTGCCCCCAGTTCTTTGACAGTCTGAGCTCCCTCAAATCAATGGAAAACAATAAATGCTGAGCCCTCTCTGGTCACAGCTCCCTGTGGTCTTAAAAAGCAACCTTAGAAAAGCTGCAAAATGAAAAAAAAAAATTATTTCACAAAATGGATACTGATTCATTGTCATTTTCCTTTATTCTCTTTTTGTACCTTGTTTATTTCCCCTAATTGCCTGTGAGACTCAACATTTGTTGATAGCAAACCTCACCTACCTACCTGAAAATCCTCAGGGCCATGTTCACTTCAAAGCCCAGCCTCCCTGATTGTTTATAGCCTCTCCGGTTTTGAAGTTATCATCTGGAAATATCTGCATATTTGAATTCACACTATTAAAACACTCACCAGCAGTAAAATACTATATTCAGTTCAAGTGCAGGGTTGTCATAATTTTTTACTTTAGTTTTATCCTGTGAGTCCCTGGAATGACTAATTTCTAAAAAAGAAGACACCTATGTGTAGATCACTGTTAAAACTGGTTTGTTTTTTTTTTGGGGTGGGGTGTTTGCAGGTTTGTTTGTTTTTAACGAAAAATTGACTTTCTGAAGAAAGCAAATACAGAGATTAAGTCTGCCTAAATCTTGCCTCAACTGGAGTTCAGGTGCTTAGAACCCAAGTAATGCGCAGCCTGTGAACCACATCTGCCTCTTTACCAGGACTGCCTAGCCCCGGAGCTATTCATATTCACTAGACAACTCTCTGTTTGATTTGGGAATTTTCTTGGCATGTATCTTGGTTTGTACATATGATCTAGAAACAAGGAACAGAGATTGTTATGCTGTATGGTCTAAATTTCCCATTTAAAAATTCAGTGAAGTGTTGCCTAAAGTAGATAGATACAGGGAAATGAAAGGAAGAATAAGAAAAATGCAGGTCAAGGAGTGCACATGTAATTTAGTAGCTTTCAAATTAGTTGGGCCAGATCAGATTGCTTTTATGATATTTAAAGCACTGTCTGAAGCAACTGCAAAACTAATGCCTTTAAAAAGAGTTAGTGAATGATGAGTTGTTGAAAGATAAGGTAAGGACAAACACACTAGAAATTTAAAAATGAGCCAAGAAAGTAAAGACTAATTGGCTTGATTTCAGTTCCCAGGGAAAATCCTGGAACAATCAGTCAAATATTTGAAGGCAATGGTTTTAAATGTATGATCCCGAACAAGCTGGGAAATCAGTCTTCAAGAAACTTACATAAGGAAGGTGCGAACTTATCTGCGTATACATAACCAGAGAGCAGTTCCTTATGGAAATATTCAAGGGCATAAAAAGAAAAAAGTATTCTATACAAAATCTCAGAAACAAGATTTAATTTCATTCAATTCTTGTATTACTTCCCAGACAATAAAATAAACATTATATTTGGGGGAAGATTGAAATAATTGGTTCCCTGTAGCCTAAAGGAGAAGACTGGAGCTAGTCGGGGAATAGGGGAAAAGACCAGACTAAGCATGTAAACGTTTTTGCCAAGAGGAAGAAAACAATCATTTATTTGTGCACAGGACTGGGAAAAAGTAGGAAAGAGTGAGTTTAAATTGCATCAAGAAAGGTTACAGATAGACATTAAAAAACCTTACATGGAAAGATTATCAAATCCTGTAAATGATGATCAAGGAGGCTGTGGATATGCCAGTAGTAGGAATTTTTTACTAATTAGATCATTATATGTCAGAGTATGTACAGCTGATTCCGTCTTGTAGCAGAGGAATGCAGTAGATGATAACCTCTTGGGTTCCTACTTTCCTGTGATGACGTTATAGTATGAAAACAACAAAAACACGAGTACACATAGAAAAGAGCTCTTTGCAAGTAATTTATATCTCCTTGAAAAAACACAATAGCCTTTATTATGAAAGCTGAACCCACTGGCCTTTGTCTCCCACTACTTCTCTGTTAGTCTAAAATGGACTGATGTTATCAAAAAGTCCCTTTTTGTCCCAAGGAGGAAAGGCTTTCAATAGCATGCTCCAAGAGAGCAGGAATAGCAGAAAAGTCTGTACTCCACACAGGAGATTCTCCGCAGAGGAGAGCTGTTTGTTACGGTAAAAAAGAGTCTAGACTACAGCTAAACAAGCGGTGAATAATTTTTGGGAAAAGTGTATGTGGGCATATGACAAGCACACGTACGTTTGTGTCCAGGGACATCGACACTGCAAGCTGAGCCAGGTGCTCTGAACTCCTGAAACTCTCTAGGATCTATGTAGCTGCACCATAAAGGATAGAGGCCAAAGTGAAGAAAGAGGAAAAATATTAAGCTCAAGAACTGAAAGAACCTCCTTTAACTAGAATACATCTGTTTTTTGACCACAGTGGTCTTCTGGAAATTCAGTATCAAATGACCAATGCAGGAAATGCATGGAAATAAATGTTTCAGGGAAGAAAACCATTGTTGTTGAAAGAAGACATGGAGACTACTTTCTTTTCTTTTTCCCTGAAAAACTTAGAGCACCACTGAGCTCTTTTGTTGTTTCATATATTTAAAGAAATTTACCTTGGTAATGGTGGGACAGCACTTGGTCAGCACTACTGCACACTCATTTGCATTAATCTCATGATAAGCATGAAAAAGAATAGATTTACTTACTGCCTTTTGCTAAGACAAAGTACCAGATAAGTATTATTGTTGCCAATGGAAACACAATTCAGGTGCATAAACATGCAATCTCGTCCCCGTGCTATCTTTAGAACAGACCAATAATTCTGGTCACTATGGTTTGCCTGACAGTTGCTGAATTTCTACTGATGTGTTTGGCATTTGGTTGTAATTACCTATTCATCTGAATTAAAAGATTGATCACTGCAGTCAACGACTGATACAAAACAACATAAGAGAGATACATTAATACTGAAATTCTATGTAAGCATTGTTCCAGAGGGAAAAGAACATATGCAACAGGAAAATTGAGAAGACATCTGTCACGGTAGTCAAGCCTCTATCAAGCTTGATAATGATTATGAATCCATTACCATTGATATATTGCATAAAGCTGTGGGAATAGGGAGCCTTTCACATTACACAGAGAGTAATCAACAGCCAACAGAAGTAGTCTCATCACACACACACACACCTGCTGCGTGCCTCACATTAGAATATGTTATTTGCAAACCTAAATGTTATTGGCATGGCAGAAGGAGACAGACAAATGATGAGATTCACTTATGAGCTATTTTATTCCTCTACTAGTGAGGTTTTCTAGTAAAAAACCCAAGCATATGATAACTTGCATATATTCCTCAAAATGTGTTGAGATCCGAATTTAACCAATACATTTCAAATGCAGACGAGTAATATTTCCAAACTGTTTCTTACCAGGAAAGTCCAACTGCTTGTAATAAAAAGACATATTTCTTTCATATATATTTATAGTTATGCATTTTTTGTGTGTATTTACACTATTATCAAAAAAACAAGAAAAACTTGGGAGTATGAGTGTATGCCCTAGAAATCTGTAGCTGCAAAAAATCTTATTTCAAATTAAGCAGAAAATGTCTTTATTTTAACCATTTTTTCCAGAGCTAAACTAAATTCAAATGTGTATAACATAAATAGGAGTCTGTGTTTTGAAGAAAACTACTAGAAAATGAATTCCTTTTAAGAAAAACAATGTACAGTTCAGAATCTAGTTTTTGCTAAAATGAGACAAAACACACATCTCAGATGGCGTATTTATGTACACGAACTGCAGTCTATGTTTTTCAAACAGTTTCAAAATTTGCCAAAATATGCTCACTCAGCATGAGAATATACACACACAGATATGCATATGTACATTCACAAACAGGATGTTTCAGCATATACATACACATGCATATATGTAAACAGAGTATATACACATGGATATATTACATTTTATATATATATATATTGTATGTTTCAGCAAATATTTAGGTACTTCTTTCTTACTAAGTGGTCCGAATTTTCCGATCTGTATCATAAAATTTAAGTGCCTTAAGCCAAACGATGTGATTTTTTAACATTTTTGTTACAGGCATTTTTAACACTTGAATCAACAAATGACCTTATTACTGCCTTTTTATTGGATTTATTTACATCACTAAAAAAAGGGAGGCATATCAATTACATAGATTAAAATCAAACTAAAACTTAGCTTTTTAAATTATGAAACAAGGTTTAAGATGACTATAGAAAATATGTGTATTACATATATCTGTTACAGAGAACCATTGTGGTAAAATAAGTCATCAGAGATGAAATCATATGTTGTTGGGGGAAAAAAGTCTAAAGAATAATAAACAACTAAAGCGGTGAGCTGGTGTGACAGATAAAGTACAACACGGGCAACAAATGAAACAATAGGACAAATAGCAAACCAAAAGTAGTTTAAACATTTCTCTCAGAGGTTGCGGCATTCTGTTCACAGAGTGGAAATGAATACATAAACACCACTTTTGTCGCAAATCACCATAGTCTAGCCAGGATGAGACAAAGGAAAAGCCATATAATTGTCATTGTTCTATAAAAAGATACAAACGTTACGTGACACAGAAAAGGAATCCTAATTTGGTCAATACGAGGAAAGTTATGGTAGCTTTCGGGGTTTTTTTTCTTCATTTGATTTCTCAGCATAATCCATGAAGTGTGTATTGGTATGGGGTCTGTTCCACTAGACATGTTTTGAAAATGGCTACTGAACTGTGTCCTTTAGGTGGAGATACATGTGGTCTGTAAATCACAAAAGTCCTATGCTCCTGAGCTGCTCAACACTGCCAATGATAGGAGAAAACCAGGTCTTTAGGAAACTTACACAGGAAAATTTGTTGATGAGAAGCTCGACACGAGCTGGCAATTCACGCTCGCAGACCATAAGGCCAATTGTATCCTAGGCTCCATCAAGAGAAGCGTGACCAGCAGGTCAAGGGAGGTGATTCTGCCCCTCTACTCCGCTTTTGTGAGACCCCACCTGGCATACTGTGTTAGCTCTGGGGTCCTCAAAATACGGAGGACATGGACCTGTGGAGTGAGTCCAGAGGTGGGACATGAAGCTGATCAGGGGGCTGCAGCACCTCGCCTATGAAGACAGGCTGAGAGGGTTGGGGTTGTTCAGCCTGGAGAAGAGAAGGCTCTGGAGAGACCTTATAGCAGCCTTCTAGTGCCTGAAGGGGCCTACAAGACAGCTGGGGAAGGACTTTTTACAAGGACCTGGAGTGATAGGACAATGGGTATTAGTTTTAAACTGAAAGGGGGTAGATTTAGATTAGATACTAGGAAGAAATTCTTCACTGTGAGGATGGTGAGGCACTGGAACAAGTTGCCCATAGGGGTCGTGGACATTCCCTCCCTGGAAATGTGCAAACCAGGTTGGACACGGCTTTGAGCAACCTGGTCTAGTGGAAGGTGTCCTGCCCATGGCAGTGATGTTGGAACTACATGATCTTCAAGGTCCCTTCCAACCCAGACCTTTCTATGATTCTATGATGATTCTATGAAAATTAATTTTTAAAGTTTGTCAGGCTTGTAGGTCTTACGCAAAATGAGAAGAGTTTACCTGAAACCAGGAACTGTTGGAAAAGTTCTTAGGTGCTGACACTGATAAGTGGGACAAGAGTTTTTATTACTTCTCTGTTCAATTCCTTTTTGATACAGTAAAGAGTTATGTTGAGTGTTGGCTGTAGTTTAAATGTCTCTTAAATCCCACCTAAGAACACGACATAATATCAGCTCGATGTTGTTAAGAAAGATCAGTAAATACAAGTAGGAGTAGAAGTAGGAGGAGTAAAATCTGAGAAGAAATGAAGATGGTGAGAAAAAGCGAAGGAACAGAAAACTGAAGTTTTTTGGGCTTTTTTTCCCGGAAAAAGTCTGCTTGGCCAGGAAAATTTTTTGCTTATAATAATGAATTCATGAAAATATAATACTCCCTTAAAGAATGGTGCTTTGAATGGTATCACTTGCACATGAAAAAAACCTAAAATGCATTTCTGAAGCCTCTGTGACCTATTAGAGAAGTTTGTTCAGTAATTTCAGGTCTTGGTTTGTGACTTGAGATCTAAGTCTTGAGAAAAAGATCCCTCCGAGACTCTGATTTCAACTTTGAAGAAACTATGGCGATTGGGTTGCAACACAACAGAACCAGAGTATAGTGAAACCTCTGGAGATAAAAGAAGACAATTCTGTGATGGTCTGTATTACTAAACCACAAACTTACAGAAACAAGCAGTAACAAGAATGCACTGAAGACATTGAGAGAAAATCTGAGAAGCACAACCAGACTGAGGTTGCAAGAAGCAGAATGCAGTTGGTGTGAAAGATACCACAGCATGTACCCTGTGGACAGAACTGTCTCATCTGAAAGAAACAAATGCAAATTCCGAAAGGCAAGATTGACCATCTCTCTAAGGAAACAGAGTAAGCATGCATGAATTTTCCACAGTGATGCAGGTTTCTGTAGCACATCCTGCAGCACTGCATAACTGCATGAACATTAAGAGATTTTTCTTTAGCAGTCATCAGCATTTATTTGTGGGAACGGCTCAAAAGAGGTTGAGTAGATGGAATACTGATTGAAATAAGAATGGAAAACTTAGAACACACAGAACACAAAGGTCTTTTGAAATGGGTAGATCTGAGGGCAAATGGGCTGATGAGAGGCTGAGAGATCCTGCTCCAGATCAGCTATTGTTCATAAAGTCCATTGGCACTTGCACCTACCAACACGGGATATAGGGAGCTCTTTATCTTACTGTTCCTTGTTCACTTATATATTAGTTTTTCTCTGATGACCTAAGGAAGTCTTCCTGTGTTCTGGCAGTCCCTTCATCACCACCCAAAAAATCTCACCTAGCCCACTCTACCCTATTCAGCATGATGGTGAGGTCCCCAGGCTGGCAACTGCCGGTATCCAACTGGGAGCAGTGTGGCTGTGCCCATGCACGGTGTGCTTGAACTACTAAACACTGCTGAGAGAAGGCAGGTGCCTTGGCAGAGTTCTGCATCCTGTGGTGCCTTTTACCAGCACAGCGCTGGCCCAAGCTGATGTAGAAGCTCTCCCAGAGCTGGCATATGTATTCCTAAAAACCCCTCCAGACTCTGTACACATCCTCACAGAAATACACATTTGTAATCAAGCCTCAGTGGCAGTGGGGAAAGAGTGTTTGTGAGCCAAATTTTTAAAGCGGCACTAAGTGTCTTAAATCCTATCTAGTCATCTGCGTTTCTAGTGTAAAGTGCTTTCAAGCTAAGTGTGCAAAATAAGTAGCAGTAAAAATCCTTGGCTATATTTTTCTTCTTTGTTGTTATTTTGGTGAGATTGAGGTGGATTGAGTTTTACAACTTGCTTCAGGCAGAAAATGTTTCCTTAGTTGTTTTTTTTAATAGTAAACTTTGAACTTAGGTGATTTTGGAATAAAATGTTGAATTTAAGAATTTGAAAAAAATACTTAGTTTTGAAAATCACTTTGCTACAAATGCATATCTCTAAAGGAAAGCATTTGCCTCACTAACAAACATATATGTCAATTTTTCTGTTGAATGAAATTTGATGAAATTTGGGGTGAAAATCTAGTAGTTTAGCCATTAATGCACCTTTTTGTCTTTGAAAGAACTATTGTTTAATCAAAATATATGTTATTAATACACTCGTTCACGTAATGCAAAATTTGCCTAAGTAAAATCATCACAGGACAGTCTGGTCAAATGATTATTTCTCAGACTCTCCCTGTCGGTATCCCTGAAAACAAAATGCTGTTCATACAAGTGTTTATAGAAACTTAATTTGATAAAAGCAAAAATGCATGTTCTTTTCTTTAAGCGAATTTTATTTGGAGATTCTGCTGCCTTTATTGCTGCGGAGTGCTGTAAACAGCTTGCGTAGTCTTGAAGAAACGAATGTGTCTATTCAACAATAAGGTTCTAATTAGTTTGAATAAACAGGAGACAATCTGAACCTTAAAATTGTCTTTTCACTTTGCATCCATTTTGTTGCATCATGTTCTTATTCATGGCTGGAATTTTTATTTTACATTTACATTAGTGATGTCAAACCACAAACCTAGCCCAAATTCTTTGAAGTTAGTGAAATCGCTTCCATTTTCTTCCATGGGATTTTTATTAGTCCTAAAGTGCTACGTGAAAGTATATTAAAAACTAAATGTGTTTTTTCTTTGGAATGGAGGGTAAACATAGCATCTTTTCTTTTGTGTACTCAGTGCGCTTTAAAAACACAGATAAGTAAAATCAGTGTAACTTTGGCCAACCGAACCAACCGAATCTCGTATTTGCTGGCACACAAAGTTGGCAGGAACGTAACTGAGTTTATAGTGAGTTTTACCAGTGCCTCCAAGAAGGCTAGGATTATAAAGACTAAAGAGGAACTTTTGGTCATAGTCGTTATAGGGATCTCTTTTCATCTGATGAAAGTACCATAAAACAGATTTAGAGCTTTGTTTTCTTCATCTTCTCTTTAGTCCAGGAGTACAGTAATTAAGAAGTATTTTTCTTGAGAGGTTAAATTATTGCCATCTGTAGGAATTGGTCTTTTTACTTAAAGCAGCAAGAGCCCTACAGATAACATTATGAAGTATGGCCAGAGACTGATTTTTGCCTTCTCATAAAGAGGAATGTAAATGTGTGCATTCATTGAGTTTGATAATTATATTCATGACATAATTACAAAGAGAACATGCTGAACCTCATTGCTGAATGTTTCTGTAACTTTCAGTAATTATTCACTTACTAAAGAAGCAAGCTCTTAGAAGTACATAAATATCAGACACAACTTGTCCGTTGAGTCTTTGAGATAATTCAAAAGGTCAAGCTTTTATGCAGGCTGCTTTCTTATAAACAGTTGAGTAAAATACACAAGCAGTAGATACTTATTTTCAGTGTTTGTTTCATTAAGCCATGCAATATGAGATGGGTTTTTGAGAAAGCAAATTAGTGTGTGGTCTGCTATTTGAAAACTGAGTAAAATAATCCCTTGCAGAAAAGCACAACAGGTTTCAATTTACAAGAGGAAAGGGCTTTTCTATGGACTTTTGCATCCTCTTATTAAGCTTAATAGAAAACGATAATCTTCTTTAGAATTCTATAGATGAATATATAACACTGTAGCATGGACACTGATGATTTCGATCTCTAACCAAAAATTTTATTTCTAAAGAACATTATTGATTTCATCCTTTTTAAAAACACGCAAAGATTCTTAGGTTGTATGCAAATTAGTGCTAACTATATTTATATGGTTAGTCAAAAATACTACAGGCAAAGAGGAAGACTGGGACCACCTGTGTTAACAAATTCACCTCTATTCAAAGGCAGGCAGGCCGGTAAGACAACATATGCTGATACATCTGTGAATTCAACGCAAATTTAGTGGAATCTATACAGAAATTTTGTTTTAAGCAGCAATACTGATATGAATTGGTTTGACAAACAACACAAAATAATCTTCATATTTTCTGGTCCTGTTGAATAAATATTCTTGAGGGACTACCAACATCTTTGATGTTATTGCCCTGAATTCAGAGATTGGCACTGTGCGATTCACACTTTGCTGAAGCTGCAGAAATCCTGCTTTCTGAAAGTCTGCCCAGTGACTTATGTACAGCTGGTCAGCAATTTCCTCCCACTTTTCTCTCCCACAACAACTCTGGATGTATCAAAAGGACACTTTTTTTCACTGTAAAAATATGTGGATTTCATCACTCTTATTGCCGTGCCCATTTCTCTGACTTTTGCATCATTCAGGTCTCCAGAACCTGGGCTTGATGGGTGAAGGGCTGACCAGGGCTCCCAGGCACCCCAAAGTGCCTCTGACCGCTGTGGCCGGGTCTCAGCTAGCAGCCACAGAGGCAGGCAACTCAGTTTGGTTGCTTTCTCGTGCTCACAGGGTTAAACTCATTTGCAACCAGTATCCCTACGGGCTTGAGAAATAGATTCTTGTGCTGGTTTGGGGCAGTGCAGACCCTGTGAACTCTCCTTCGTCTAGCCCAGTATTCTGTCTCTAATAATAACTATCCTCTATGAAAATAGGGCAGGATAAACTCTCCCTGCGACTTGCTGGTCCTCCCCTGAGCCTCCCTGAACTGAGTAATGTTTTTCCTGGCACGATAAATGTTGTATCTGGGGAAAAAAAAAACAGTAACCATAAACAGATGCCTAGGGAAAACTAAGAATAGAACAAGCTTATACGATATTTCTCCTTAATATTTTTCCCATCTCCAGTCATTTTCAGCTAAGGAGATCTCCTGAGCCTACTATGATTTGTATGTTTGATAATCCACAAAATCTCTACCTTCCAAAATTGGTCACGCCTTGAACTGTGTTGAAATTTTTGCACCCACAAAACCCTTTGGTGAGGAAGTAGACAGAGTGGCTCTCTGTTGTCCAAAGAGCCACATCTTTTTGTTTGTTTTGAACCTGATTTCTGCTAGATCCATTTGACAATCAGTAGTTCTTGATTGGGAAGGATGATGAACAGTCGACCTCCCTCCACCGTCTCTGTGCCACACATGCTTTGGTTGTCTCCACCGCTTCTCCTCTAAGTCACCTGTGAAAGGTCCTTAGCTGTTCCGTCTGTGGAAGAAGGCCTAGATCTCCCTTCCAAGTACTTCTCTGTTTCTCCTGTAACCAGCGCCATGTCCTTCTAGCACTGCCCAGTAAGATTTAATCTTTTAGCTCTCCCTTTTGATTACTTTTAAACAAACTCCCTCATCTTGACATGGTTGTCTTTGAAGCTGAGCATGGCTGTGGTGGATCTGTAGACAATCCCATTGGGATAGTTACCCATGAAGCTCATGCTCACTGCTTCAGAGCAGCACTTCCAAAACCAGCTTTTTGAACTTGATCCTGGACATGTCTTGGCATCAAGTTAAGGATGCTACTTCATCTCGTGCGCTCCATCAGCAGTCACAGAAAGCACCTAAACATTTCAACTCTGCTTCATGCTCCCCTGTGACATACGCGTGGTTAGTATGTGGGTAATTGAAGTAATTCAATAAAGATGTGTTTTCTGCCCTTGCTGACTCTTTGACCTGATCTGTCTTCGCACATTACAGTCAGTGCTGCTGTCCTGATTGGGCCATCAATGGTATAGACCCAGCACTATATTCTCCCTGCTGAGGCCCTGGATTTCAATCCATATAGATTTGGTGTTCCACACAGATGAACCCATACAGAACCCGTCAAAGCAGCTAGGGGGTTAATTTGATTTGACTTCAAGCTCTTCTTAGCATATAGTGCTAAGCTGCCACTGGCACGGTTTCTTCCAACTTTCATAATATTCTGTCCTGTTGATTGCCTTTCCCCACCTAGTTTTCTCTGACCAGTGCTTTCAGTAGAAGCCATACATTCTCTTTCCTAGATTTCTTCTACCAATTGTGCAGAAGTAGATATACCACTGTGTTGGGTTCTTTCTTGGCATTGTATTTAAATGACAATCTGTTTGTTTTCCATCTCCTATTTTATGAGTTTCTGAGTTGCCAGGGGCCTGAATTCCTCTGTGTGGGACAGAACTAGGCTAAAAGCCAACACATTTGGGCAATCAATGTATTCTGGTATGAGCATATACCCTGCCAAGACCTGAACCTGAGTCTGCTCGACTGGATAGATAGCTGATCCGGGCTTCCTGCCACAAATCTCAGTTTGTGAAGCCTAGTAACTCTGGCAGTGAGCAAAGCACCTGATTCAGTTTAGAATGACTGACTGCACAATCACAATTAAGATATGCAATTTAGCATAAAAAAAGGCAAACTAGCGTAAAATAACTGATTTGAATTTGTGATGGGATCATAGAAGAATTTAATTCCCTCTAAGAAAAAAGTATGCTCAAACAACTTAGCAAAAAATTTTGAAGGTAAAGAAATAAAAAGCCCACCAGGGAAACCTTGGGTAACAGAAAAATGTTAGTGGAGGTTACAAAGAAAATATGAATACTTCAACATGTATAATTTATAAGTGCTCAGGGACTTTTTTCTTCCCTATAGCAACAGCCCTGCACTGCCAATATTTGACAATCCTCTATCAGATAATTTCTTCACTTTCTGCCATAAATCCTATCTATCAGGTGTATATCATTGAAACAAAGGAACAGAGAAAGCAGAAGAGTCTATTTACTTCTTTTGCCATATACAGAAGCAGATTTTTTGTCAGAGATACCAGACCAGGGGCAAAAATATTGCCAGGCAAATAAAGCAAGCGCTGTCCTTAACAAGGCTCAGCAGAAAACAAACAGGTTGCCCATACCATAGCATAGATTCTTGGAAAGGGATCCAAATTAGAGAGATTATAATGTGAGGAAATATAAAGATATTGGGTGCAATAGGCTGCATACAAAATAATAGCTCTTTTGAAGAATATTGGTGTATCCAGGATTTGATTATAAAACTAGTCAAAGTAAATGCCTACAGGTAAACTTGCAGGCATGTGAAATTAACTACATCAGAGAGAAGAATATTTGCCTTCCTGCTTGGCATTCAAACTTCCCAATAGTGCAGGTCTGTATAGTACCTAAGCAGGCTTGTCAGGATCAACAGGTAAAATCCTAAAGTTCTTAATCAGTTTGTAATGAATCAGATCTCAGCTGAACTCAGAGGGCCTTCTGCCTGAATATGTAATCCTGTATTTTGCTTACAGGGAAGGTTTTACTGCTAGAGATGTTAAGAATTTTTTTTTTTTTTTTTTTTTGTGGCAGAAATGTCCCCTCGGTTCTGGCCTCCAGTCCCAAAAGTATCCTCCTTCCCAACTCATTGTTTTGTGATTGGTTTCTAACCATTATTGTTCCAGGGTGATAACAGTTGCAAATGGGATTTCCAGGAGTGGTCAGGGTTTGTTTAGCAATGTCCCAAATGTGGTTAGTATGACCTTTACTGCTGATTTCAACAGAACAATGTTAAGACAACAACAATCTTTTGAAAATTTTGGATTTTTGAAAATCCAAGTTTACAATAGGACGGACTTCTGCCAGGCTTCCTAGATACTGCAGGTCATTCTTTGGGAGTAAAATGAGCAACTTTTTCATAATTGTCTTTCCCAAGAGGTTAACTCCCAAGGGAAATATAGCCATTTTTATGCCAATGAAACATTAACTTCCATGCAGGGTTAAGCTTCATGTCATGGGTGAAAGGAAAAGAAAAAGGCTGAGGTTCCTTTTGAGACAAAAGACTTCACATAAAACACCGTGGGACTGCAGACAGGCAAAACCACGCAGATTTACTGCCATGCATCAACTAGGTGTCACAATATAAATGGTGAATCAACACAACGTCAGCTCCAGCCTAGCAGCAGTAGTGACCTGAGGCAGGGATGTTATACCTCAACATGGAGAACATCAGAACGGCAAGTGTTTGCAAGAAGACTTGGCAGAGCAAACTAGACTGTGTCCTCAGCCTGTAGAGCAAGAATAGTGGAAATGCAGGCTATGCTTTTCCCAAGAATAATCAGGTTGTTTTGGCGAAGGATAGGTCATTTAACATGTTTTGAGTATCTTTGCTACAAACAATGTTTCAGCTGATCAGTGCTCATATTGGTAGGGCTAACAGGGTTAAAAGAGATGTGGCTGTTGATTACTTAAATCCACTGAACCCATTTGCACTAACGACAGTGTAGCCTACCAAAATTGTAGATTCCTTGTTACTGGGAATGAAAACACCTTAGATATACATGATCTTGCCAGAGGTCATGAGGGTGGAATAGAGAACTTTGATGTCTCTTCCAGTCCTGTTTGATTTTTTTCTTCATTGAGAATTTCTGCTTTATGTCCACTTCAGTCTCCAGCATTGCCTTTTGGCAGGACAGTGGTCATGTATTATCACTGCCCAGTGTTATCTTAGTTAGTTAGAGAGAAAAAGGGATAATTTCATGGGTTTCGCAGGTTATTGCAGGGCTTCCTTTTTTGGATGTAAAGGAAAAGAGGTAAACAGAGAATGCGTTTCTGAAGGTTAGCTAACCAAAACAGGAATACAAAGTAAAACAAGGCAGAAGGTGATACAGGAGTGAAGCAGTTGCAACCTATTGATTTTAAACTCCAACTGATGAACAGGAAATACCGCATTTTGTCCTCATTCTGAAGTTATGGCCTGTCATCTGCCTAAGATTAATGCAATATATTCAATTCATTTTTTCAAAGAAAGAAAGAAGCTACTGTTTCACAAAGCAGCCTGCCTTATCTGGAAAACCTGGATTTCAAGTTTTTCCTAATCCTTAGCATATCAGATAGCGACACGCAGTAAGTAGCCTAACATGTTATTCTCTGATCCTCCCTGGGAGCTGAAAATTTTAATTCTTTCCTAATGCTTTGACTCATACAGGAATCACAGCTTAATTTCACTAGAATGTGTGTTAGACTTCAGATGTTACTTGAGAGCATAGGACCAGCACATGCATAATGGAACCATTGGAGTGGACAAGAACTTTAATCTGAATTTTGCCAGCATGTTTAAAGTGAAATGTGGCTATGACAAGAAAAAAACCCAACCAAACAAAAATCTCAAACTTTTCTGCAGGTTGGCATAGCATAGGAAAACCCTGACCCAGACATCACAAAGATAGGGACAGTTCAGGTAATTCAAAGAAACCTCAGCAACAGATTTCCCCTCTAAGCCTAAGTGTTACACTCAAAGCAAATACATTCTCGTCTGAAGGAAAAGGCTGATTTGGTCCGAGCATGCTCCAGTTATTAGTGTGGCAGCTGCAGAGAGCAGGTTGCTCCGCCTGAGAGACAAAACAGTTAGATATACCACCTATTGAAACAGGTAACATTTATTTCCAATTGCAACAGGAGGTGGGATTTAGGGAGATGCGGTATCTCACACTTCCAATATTCCAGTGTGCCTTCAAACCATCATTAGCATGTCCTTTTGCCTTTCTTTTATACCAATAATACATGGAGGCTTTAGCCTTCAGGAGATTTCTGATCCAAATCCCAATTCAAGCTCTTTTGCACATATTGAAACATGGAAGTTCAGTAGGTTAGATGAATCACCACGTAAGGTTTTTCTCTGTCATTCAAGTAAAGCCTCGTTAAGGTAACAGTATATTTCCACATCTAGTAATAGATAGTCTTTGAGACCTTTGTCTTTGAACCTGTGTATTACATTTTGTTATAGATCGTTTTTGCTCAAATACTATTATACAACTTGTACCAGGAAGTTACACTCATTAAAGAGAGGAAAATATTTACATTTTGATAGGGCTAAAGATAAAAGGAGAAAAGTAATAGAGGGAGTGTGCTGCATATACTGTGTCACTGCTCCATGCAGTTGCCAGGAATTATTTCACTGACTTCACTCAGGCCAGGATTTCATCTCAAGTTCATCTCTGACAATAAGGGAGGCTTAACTAAATAAATGAGGAGCACTCGCAGCAGATCTGAGAGTTTTGCAACCCCTCACCTCTGGAACTGCATTGCCTAACAGATTATGGGATCTTAACGTTTTTCATCTCATCAGGAACAAAAAACTTCTGCACTATTTCTTTTCTTCTTTACAGTTACTCTTTCTGAGCTCTGACTTAACCTCCTTCTCCCATCTCCCACAATCTTTATAAAAACGTAAGAATAGGGAAATCAGAAGGCAATAGTTATTGGTTTTGGGTTTATATGCTGCACTTACTGTATTTAACTGACTTTTCAAATGCTAGATATCTTATTTCACAGGCTTTAACTTATATGGAAGCTGAAACATACTCAGTCATTAGCTCTGCAGTACAAGATGCTCAAAATGAAGACTACTCAGAAAGGCTAAAATTGAACTACCAGTCTAATTTTAGATGTAGTAGCATTAAAACTTTAAAGATTCCTTTGTTGTAAAAGGAGTAGGTCAGGCATAACAAAATTAGATGAATAGAAAATAGCCCTGAAATGCGAATACATCCACAGTATGCATCACCAAGTTGCTCTGGAAATGGTGATGTGAGCTAGAAGAAGTCACTAGTTATATGGCATGCGATTTAAATTAATGGACTTTGAGAAGCAGAAATTAATTTAAGGAGAACAGATCTACAAAGCCTCAGTTACTTGGAAGGCAGTTTTAGTCACTGTTGACATTAAACAACATAACTTGTACTGAGTTCAAATTGTTTACTATTGTTTCATTTCTTGCCAAAATTCACATTCTATTATCCTGGCACCCCAGAACTTGGAAGCAGTTAATGCAATTGGAAGAGAAAAACAAACAGAAGGAAAGATAAAAAACCTCAACCCTCTAAAAATCTGGTTTATTTAACTTAATAATAAAATTACAAGTGCCTAAAAAACTAAGCCTTTTGTGAGAGAACATATCAGCAACTATTGCTATGTATTTTTCATAAAAGTTAATAGATAGCTGCAGCATTCTTTTTCAACATGCTTCCATAATGATAACTTTCTTTATAAAAATGAAATCAATGCTTGCTCAACACTTCCATTTTTGAAGAAATAGGAGCTTCATAAGGTTTTCATAAATGCTCATCATACATAATATTTAAGCATTAAGGATCAGTTCCAGAAACACTTTTACAAATCTTTAAGACAATTTTGAGGAATAGTACTTTACTCTTTCCACACTTCTCTTATTACTGGCATGAGCAGACAATGATGCTTTAACGACCACTGAAGAATTGTGGGCTTTTTTTAATAACTTCACTGGAGATGTTTGTGTGTTTGGGGGATAGAAGAAGAAGATGAAACTTTTAAATCTTGCTTCACATTCCACCTTCAACTTGAGATTAGGCAGCAGCAGAGCCAGACAAATCTGAGTAACTGTTGGGCTGCAGGGCTCAGAGAAAACATCCCACCCCCACCTAACTCCATATGAAACACAAAATATAAATAGTGAACACGAAGCTTTAGAATATAAAACACCAATTGGGTAGTCAGAGGGGCAGAGGGAAGAGATACATAGTAACTTTAGGAATATTACAAGCATCCGCAGATTTGACGTTCAATTAGCAAAGAAAAGGTAATGTGTGTAATGTACTGGCTAAAGAATACATCAAGTTGTGAAGTTTATTTTCTCCTCAAATTATAATGTCATTAAAAAGAATATGCTAAGAGTATTTTAAACCACAGAAGAAAAAGTGAGCAGAGATTTCATAAGATCCTAGATTTCATAGTGGTGGTAAATCACATTAATATAGTTCCCAGAATCATATATTTATAGCAGTAGATGAAAACTACAATAATCCCACTTACTTCAAAGTTATTTTAGGAGCTAACACAGTTTACAGCAGTGGAAGGAACAGGGACACACTTTCACAGAGGAAGGTAAATATCTGAGAACACAAACCATAAATTCAGATGCCAGCATTTGTCCTGTTCATTATGTCCTGTTCACTTATTATAACAACATGTGCCAATTGCCTAAGACCATGAGCACAGTTACATGAAAGATAAATCACCTCTCGTGAACCTTTGGCAACATAAAAACTCCCTTCCTACCACCTGTCTTTTGAGCACTGCTGCAATCTCAAGAAATTGAGGCAAAGTCTCTACTCAGATGTACAGTCTATTTCATTGTAGAACTGCTTGAAGTCATTAATCGTGGAAGAGATTATTGAGCAGCTCCTTTTTTCTAGTGTGCATAGAAAGATAGAGGTCTTCCTTGTTATATACTTGTCTATAAATGATCAAAGACTTTGTACAAGTAAAAAGACTTTACATATGTCATCTTCTAATCTGTTAAATCAAAGAGTTAGCCTACTATAAAAAGGGTTAAACATAGCAAATAGTGATAGTTCTTCCTCACAACACAGACTTGACTGAATGCTATTCTGATGAGTAGCTGTTTAGAATTGCAATAGGAAATGTACACTACTATAACTATAAAGTAAATGCATCAGTTCTTCAAGAGGACTAGTTCTTTTCTTTCTGACATTAACACATGAAATCCTGGCCCATTTGAGTCAATAAAGCTTTGGCTAATTATTTCATCAGAGACAGACGTAAAGCCTTCTTTTACATCCTTTAATCAAAGAAATGTGATCTGCTGGAAGAGATCAAAGTCCTTATGAGCAGTATTCACTGATGTCAATTCTTCTGATTTGTTGCTGTAATTGGAAACTCATTAAAATGCAATGATTTTAAAATGCATTTTACTAACGATTGCTTTACTTGTCCATGTAGTACAGCTTTTCCCTATGACTATGTGCATATATAGTTGATATAAACCTAATCAAGGGACATGCAGCTGTGCAACAAGATTCAGCTGACGAATAGTAGCTATTTAAAGCTACATGGTATGACCGGTTGAAGATAGACTTGGCAAAAAAATTGAGCTAGATGACATGAGAACTTTGAATCCACATTTTATTTTTGTGGTGATCCATAATCTCTAACTGGTTGACTGGCATTAAAATCAGATCCAGAACAGAATCTATTTTAATTCCTCTAATTTTATTCTCATCAGATAAATAAGTATAAATTATCCTATTGATACTTAGCAAAACTTCCTTCTGTTATTTTGACACTAGAGCACTAAATTCAGCTAGTACAAACTGAAGGTATCTACACAATTCAATGGTGCTATCTGCTACAGCTGAGGTTTTGATCCAGAAAGTTCACAGAAAATTCACTGTGATTTCACAGATTATTGCTTTAATCTGCTGAGTTCCTTTAACATTCACCTAGAGCATGAGATATACTTCAATGTTTCTTCTCAGAGGTTCACAGAAACACAGCACAGAATAATTTGGCCTCAGAAAATACTGCTTTATACAGGTTTTAAAAACTGAAATGTTTGAATGATTTGAATATGAACTCTTACTAATGTCTGCTGAGTCAACTATGTCATTGACTCCCTCAGCAAAATACAAGATATCTGTTTCAATAGGTAGAGGCATGTTGTAAAGAAAAGCATAGCAAGTTGCATTATCCGTACAACCAAGAAAATCACACAGCAATGCTTTGGCTGTTAAATAAAGCTTAGAAATGTAAAGCCCTATTTTGTCCCTGAGCACTAACGGTAACCTCCCAAGAGAGGCATAGAAAGAGGTACAGAGAATTTTCTCTTCTTGCTTGTGTGAAAGGCATAAGCATCAGAAAATAATATGGCTATATGTTTTTGCAGTTCAAAATTAAGCAAATTTAAATTCTTATGTAAGGTAACAGGGACTTTCTTGTTGGTTTCCTAGGAAACTAAGTGGCCTAGACTACTCCTGTGCCAAAAAGCAACCAAGACATCAGGTCAAAAGCTTAATTAACTTTTTATGTGAATTACTTAGTAGTAAAAACCAGTTAATCTGCTCAGGAAAGAAGATGCTTTTTAAGTCGATCAGAGAAGTTCATGCTTAGGTGGAAAAAACCCTCCACAATTAAAAGCAAAACAAGCACTGAGGTATAAATCTGCCTGCTTCATAATTTAAGGAGGTAAGCATAATAAATATTTCAACCCTTTAACTCTTCCTTGCAGCTGATCTTGATTTTGCTGCCTGTTTCTTACCATCAAAAGACCTAAGAACAAGAAGAGGAGGCGACTCCACACGTTCTTGTGACACATGCCATGATCATGAAGTTAAAGAAAACAAGTCTCAGATACATAGTAGAAATTCATCTTCATGCTGTCAGATAAAAAAGAGTGTATAACAGAATTCACAGTAACCTCTTTAAAAGAAACAAAAGATTATCTTGAAAAATCTCAGGGGATCTAATCCTTATAAAGTAAGGGAAATGAACAATGAGACCTGCTCAACAGGCATCTCCCCTCATGGTTTGCAAGTGGTCTTCTACTCCTGTTCACCAGATATATTTCAACTATTCAAAGCTACCATTGAATGGCTGTTCCTCCAAGCAGGCTGCCTTACTTGGACTTCTAAACTCACAAGATTTCATTGCTGCTGTTTGCTTTGCGAGGTCCAACAAGGCTTGCATAGGCAAAAGAACAGGACTAGTGAGCCAAATTCTGTTACTGTTTCACTGCTGAAACATGGTTAAAGTTGATAGATCTACTCCAAATTTACACACATAAACAAAATGAGATTTTGGCACCACCTCTTGCTGTCTTGTTTCTAAAGTATCCCTGTGACACTATAATAGCTTGACAGTTTGCATTAATAGCAGATCAATTCAAAAGATAGTGTAAACCCAGAAAATTACACGTGAATGTGATCCAGTTTTACCAATTCTTTGCAGATCAGATTCCAGCTTGTAATACTTTTCCTTTCAAAGTTTCATCTACATGGTCTCAATTTTCAGCTCAATTTTGTAGCTACAATGTAAAACATCTGTGGGCACCTATGGAAAATTTTAATGTTCTGCTTGCTTTTAAAGAAATAAGTAGGAAAATGTGAGAAAACACCTAAATTATAGGAATAAATATCTTTCCTACTGACTAAACTTCTCAGTGATGCCGTAACATCTAATTTTGAGGGTATCATCTCTTGGCAAAGAAATACCTGTGATATCGCTGGTTTTGTATCATGACTTCATTGGCAGACTGAAAAAGAACAGCAGATGGTTTTCAGAAAAAGATACTTCTTTAATTAATGAATATTTTCAACCACTAGCATCCCAAAAATGTCACAAATAACATTTCTGATAAATAAATGTATTGAAATATTAGTAGTTCTATCTTTAGAAGTCTTCCTACACATATAATTTCTTCTATTTTAAGGCAAATCCATTATTTTGGAAAAGGGATTTAGATGAATTTCTTGTCTGAGAACTCAGGGATTATTAGAACAGACCAAATGTAATCAACAGTCTCAGCATTTCCAATTCCTGACCTACATATGCTTATTATGTCTGTTGTTACTGTGTTTCTTTTCCCCAGATTTCTATTCTGTTGGTATCACACTGTTCACTAAGGATTAATATTTTACCAGGAAATTCATTTCCACTTGAGATTGAATATTGAATTCAATTCCAAGTTGTGAATTTTATGGCAATAGAAGATTCTGTATTTTGATAGGGCAATCATTCTTTTATGATTAGCTTTTTTAATATTTTCATTGCTATTAGAATCTGATTTATACTTCTGTTTTTTCTAACTCTAAGCGCATGATTTTTATGAAAGACTTGAAAATACTAAGGTGAGTACTGTATGTATGTCTAAGGCATATTTTAATATGCCTTTTTAATATGTGTGCAAAATGTCATCATCTTGATTGCAGACTTTATGACCTTAACCAGTTCAATAAATATCTTCTTATTTTCAACACGAAGATCTACAAGATTTTTTCTCAAAGGCAACCTCTTAATACTCCAGTATGGACACCCCATATTTCTCTTGACCACCTGAGGAAACTTCACTCCAGCACGTGCAGGGAGTGAGCAAATAGGAATGAGAAAAGTACTGCTCATCTGGGCATTTTGGACAAGAACTGAGACCAAAGCAACAAGGCAGCATCAGTTTTAAACCACTAAATGTGGGAACAACAGCAGAGTAACAAAGGAATTGTATCTGCTGGAGACCGGCAAAGTCCCTCTGGGAAGCACAGGATTTCTGGTAATCATCAAAACATATTTTTTCTGTAAGAGAGCTCACAAAATTTTCCGATGTTATTGTAAAATCCTATTGGGAACAACAGACTGTTACAAAGAAGTAGAATAAATAAAGACAGTTATGGGTATGGTTACAGAACTAATTCTGCCTAGCTACCTCTCTGATAACTGTAGAGTTAGTGCCCATTTAGATTGTACCACAAAACAACAACTTAGCTTTTCTTACCTCATTGTAAAATACAAACCACTAAAAAACTCCCAGCCTTGTGTCTTCCAAAGCACTGGAGAGAAACATAACTCGTTGGTCAGGTCTCCTTGCAAATGGAAACACATGGGAATAAAGTGAGTGAGGGGCAAGCTGCAAAATGAGTCAAATGATGAAAGGAAGTAAAAGGGAAGATCAAAGTTTCACAAATGTGAAAAAGATGAGAGAAAATGCAGGCCCACCAATGAAAGAGGAAGGATAGCTAGATTTATCAGCTTAAGGATCCTGATGAGATTCACTTCAGAAAATCACCAAATTAGCATTTCAACAACTAGGCATTATCTTTGAGAGCTTGCGTAGAAGAGAGACAAAGGGATTGGGAAAAAAGTAAACATAATTAATATAAATATCTTATAAGATACAGGTCTAGGTGAATAGAAGCCAGACATTTTAAATATGATCTCCAGGGAAAAAAAAGGAAAAATATATTAAGTTCTCATTGTATAAGACGGCAGAACATACAAGGCAATCTAAAAAAAACAGTATAGGTTTTTCAAGAAAGTAGACAAAAGATCTTCCCTGTTCTGCTTTTTCAGCTAAACATTCCTTCCAATATGTTCAGCATACTTATGCCTTCTCTCCCTTCCACTCACCTGCCAAACAATGAACTTCATTTCCCTTGACTTTTTATAGACCTCTCTTGTAACAATCTTCCTTTCATTTTACTGGCTTTAACTGAAGTTTGCGGTTCTGCTAAAGAAATGCTTTGCAGTACGAACATAACGGTGTTCCAACTGTTCAGTCAATTCCAATTTTCTTTGCAAATAGCACTGTTGATTCAGCTTACTTTATTGAGATTAATACATTTTTTTGTTTTATTATATTTTCATGCAATTTATTATTTTCCTTTAAACAAGATATGGCTTAAAGTCATCAAGACTTCGAGAATTTCTCCAGGAGTAAGAGAAAACTTGCTCATGTTTGTAGTTACTGATAAGATGAAAAGTTGCTACAAAAGGAGCATGTCAATGTTTTTACAGCTTACATCATCACTACAGAAGCAAATTTGTTTGTTTGGCTGCTTATGTTTTTAAAAGCTTAGATTTCTTGAGAATTTAATCTTGAATTTGAGTACTCTATGCTTCCATTGGTTAGTGGGTTTGCTTCCCACAACTATATTGCTTTGGTACTTGTGACAATATCAAAAGTAGTACTGGGAACAGGAATTGTGATCCTTGCTCACTAAGGAGTGGCACAGAAATTACATGCAGTACTTGATGGAATTCAGAGGTTTCACCATAAAAGGAAATTTGTGCAAATGTATGTCTCTGTTTCAATCCACAATGTGATAAATTATCACAACCTTTAACCTCTCATCTGTGTTCCGCACACTAATCCATTTCTGCAGTGAATGCATCTAATATTCAAAAGTCTGGAGCAGTTTCAAAGGGAAGTTATTAAAATATTGTCTGGGGTGTTAGTCAAGCAATAGTTCTGAAGCAAGGGCAAACTTAAAAATCAATTGGTAAGATTTTTTGTTTATTCTTCTGGGAATATTTTTTTTCTGATTCAATAGCTTCTGGCCACATTGTTGCTCAGCATACGTACACTGTATTTAGTTGGAATTTCTGCAATAACCCTATTTTACACAGTGCAAAATACAAGATACTATCTAGAAAGAAGTAATTCTGAAACATCTTTCTGTATGTGTACTATTGATAACAGTTACAAATGTCTCACTTATTTCAGGAAAGCATAATGCAGCATTGAGATCAAGAGGCTTACCTGTGCGTATTTTATATTTTCTTTCCAATAGCTGCAAATACAGAGGCTATTTTGTTCATGTTGATGCAGAGGCTGATTTACATATGCACATATACAAATATGAGTGTTGAAATGCAAGGCTGCAAGGCCAAAACCTGGTGCTCTGCGTATGCAGACTAGGTTCAAATGCCTACACACTTTTGTCCGACACCTTTGGACATCTGCCTCTTATCAGTTTACTTGGTGGCTGCATTGTCATTTCACTGCTTGAATGACTAATATGTGAAAAGGAATACAAATGGCATACATTGCTGAGAAGTAAACTGGACTTTTACTGCCAAATTTTATCTCCAGTTATGTTACTAGCTTACAAACTCCAGGGAAGTGAACAGAAAGGTGATATATGCATGAGTCTTGGTGAACTGTGATCTTTAAAAGCAAAGCAGTGCTGAGTAATACAGGAAAAAAGATACTGCTTTATCTTCCATTTCCCGTTTGACACCCAGTTTTTTGAGGAATCTTTATGTTGTTCTGGATGCTCTGAGATACTAATAGGATCAAGTTACTAATACCTTTTCCTACTCCCTCTCCTTGAGTAAACAACCTTACAAAAATGTATTTCTGCCTTGGAACTGTCCTGTCCTGTGTTCTTCCCTTGTGTTATCTTTGGAAATGCCTACACACATGGACAAATGATGGGCCTAGAAGATGCCGTAGACCTATCTACATCCTTCAGTGCGGTTTTTATTTCACTGGTATCTTTTGTGGTATACACCTGTCACATGCTCTTGTTTGAGAGCAGCAAAGCTAAAAGTCCACGTGTGTTTCCATACTTTCAGACTTACAACATGTTTACTAGAGATTATACTTCTGTGGATTTCAAAATTATTCTAAAAGCTACATCTTCTTCATACTGGTTTATAAGAATTCTTTAATCTCCAGTTCATACAGGGAGCTCAATGCAGTATTTCTAGAACCCCAATTCACAATTTCCTCTTAGGAAAAAACAAGCATCTGATATATCCACTTAGCTACTAGTAAAAGTATTGTAGAGCAATAGAAGCATCTATAAATTAGCAATATTAAAGTCTTTGGCAAGTAATTTCTCACATGGGATAAAACCTTGCCTTTGAACAGTTCCAAGGAAAGTCCTGCTGATTTTAGTGAAACATCTTGTGCATGACAAGTAAAAACTAAGTAAAAACTAATGGTTGCAACTCTCAGGTTAATGCTTTATTCGGTGTTCTTAAGCTGATAAACCTAGGTCTACAATTACATACATGGATGGAAAGTTGAAGCAATCAAAGGCTAAAGGCAAATACCCTCGCATATATGATGAAGAGATGGAAATTGGGAATCAACTGTTTAGATCTCCTTTAGATTCATGCTCTGAAAAAACCAAAACACATCACAATGTGTTATTCCAAAAATGAAAGCACATAGCTTTGATCAAGAAAATGTACATGCTGATAGTTAAAAATTTAATATGCAATAACTCAATTGGCTTTGATGGGTTGCTATAAATTGTGCTTATTCCTAAGGTTTTTGTTTGTTTGCTTTAGAAGAACTGGGACACAAGTAATTGAAATTATCCCATGGGTCACTCTCTTGGTCATACAATGACTCATCTGCTGAGCTGGTAACAGAACTGTCTCTGCTGGATCTGTATTGCTTTCCCTGTGTTTCTGGCACCAGGCTCACTGCTAGCTCAGTATGATCTGCAAACTTAACATCACCATCTGCTACCACTCAAGTGGTACAACTCTTTCCCAGCATTCCTGATGTTTGATGTGCCAAAAGTAGAGATTTTAGAAATTGTCAAGTGCTTTGAAGTTGGAAACTGCTAAACTACATCAATTTTATGTCCAGTCTGCCTCACCACTTGCATAACCTGAGTTAGATTTTGGAGATCTCTGAACCTGATTCTATAGAAACTTCAAAAAATGAAAGAAAAAACAGAATGCAAAGGTCACTGTGGGGGTGTATGTTTATGATGGTTGTCATAAGACACACACTCCATGTATTCTTACTGACTCCAGCGTAACAGAAAGATAGAGACAAAACACAGTTGACTTAAATCACAAAAACCAGTGAATCTAGATCCTTGCCAATCTTGAATGGGAGCAGTTGATATAAACATAGAGGACTTTGGCAGGAAAGTTAGCATTGGTAAAAAAACTCAAATGAAAATGCTATCCATAGAAAGATGGAATAAATTCCAGATAAACCCATCTGAACGAAGGCTTAAAAAGACTACATTTCCACTTAGAACTGCCCATATGTCAAATTAGGAAGACTGCAAAACAGAAAAGGAGTTTCAAGACAAAAGTATAACAATTTGTGAACTGATTTCCTTTGTTCCGTGTCTATACCCACTCTGGTCCCACATGCTGACCACGGTGAAGAGGACAGCGAGTGTCTGAAAGCTGTTGACCAAGCTGTGAGAGAAAGAGAATATGGAAGGACCTTTATATCCTCTAACAAGTTTAAGACCATCCCAATCGTGCTCTTAACAATCCCCCAAATAAATTTCCAGTTACTTGATCCACATGTCTTCAATCTCATGGGGAAAGAAAGTGAAGTGCAAAATTTTACAGTGGTTTTAAGATGCAAGGGCCAGGCCCTGGACAATGCAATTTGATGACAAAGCCCTTCTCTGAGTGAGGGACTGCACCAGATGACCTTCAGGGGTCCTTTCTGTGATTCTAATTAGCAATTGCTCTATACCTTTATCTTACTACCCTGGAAAATTGTATTGGGAAGGGACATTTGCTCCTTGCACGTTCATACATTGACAAGAAGAGTGGGAAGTTACTATGCTGGTCATGAATATGAGTGTCCATATATTAGTGTCCATATATGACTGTCCATATATGACTGTCCATATTTGATGCGACAAAATGACTGCCAAAATGGTATCTCCAGCAACAGATAGTGTGCATGATTAAGAAAGGGATAAGAATGGATCAAGCAGTCACAAGCAGTCAGTGATACTTCCTATTCCTGATATTCAAGTAATACATAACACAAATGATAAACAGAAATAATAGAAATAATAAATGAATCATTGTCCTTTTCGCTTTCAGACACCTCATTCTTTTACACTCAAAAAAAAAAAAAGTAAAAAAGGATTTTGATAAATCTATCTTGATTGTATCCCTTACATTTTTTTGTTCAGCATGTACTGCTATGGACAGCGTGCAGTGCCCTATGGTAGGCAGAGAAGACCTCCCTCTTGCTTTGTTGTTTTGTCCCGGTTCACAAATAGCTAACCAAATGCAGGGGAATCTCCACCTGAGTGTGCCAAGTCTGGAGGAGTTATTTGTAGTGCAGGGTGAGACAGGCAAAGGAGGAAACACCTAGCCAAGTCTTCCAGGAAAGTAAAAATAAGATTTACCTTGTAATTTGAAGGAGAAAAACAGTGGCTATCTCAGTGTGGGAAGCTACTGAAAAATTGCTGGCCTGAGAGCAAGTAGATTGGAGGGAAAAACACTGTGTCTCTCCCGGGAGATGTTGGGCAGAGAGAGAATTGACTGTCATCCTTTCTCTTTTATTCTGTCCTTCCTGTCTAGTACATTTGAGTCTTCTGTTTAAGAACAGTTAAGCTTCCCTAGGACATTAGATGCTGAAAATACTTTTGGTGTTCTTGGTGGACTCACTTTATATAAAACATACAGAAAGTCTACCTCCAGACTGGTTGATCTGACATATCATGTTCCCCCTGCAAATCATTGCTACCTGAGAAGAACCCAAATGATTTAAACACAAAGAAAAGAAATTAACATGAACATCTGGATCTAGAAATAAAATCCTGCCCTATGATTACACCTACATCTGTTGAAGTTATGATCTGCTTTCATTATGATCATTATTCCTTCAAGAGCTGGAAACCATCTGTAATGCTTTTAGATAAGGTCTAAATTGAAAACAACTACACCATCTTCAAATATTTCCCAAACCTGGAAGGACCTTTAGTTGACATTTGCTAGGGGATAGGGAGGATGAACTGGCCAGCCTGAAATATATCTGATTTGTTACATCCTTGCCCAAACTGGGGGGACAGATCCTCTCTGTAAGTGCTTCTGGCTTCCTTCAGAAGCTATAGAAATCCCCCGAAACCAGTGAATTTCTTCCCACAGCCTGCTCAGAGACAAACCTTGCTTCCCAAAAATAACTTCACATGAAAAGTTTCAGAAGAAGAATTTGTAAGATAAGATTTTTCCCTTTCCCATTTCAGCCTCCCAGACCCAATTGTCTTTTCTGCAGAATATAATAAAACAATATATAAGAATTGGCAAAAGACAATTGGACAAACATTACAGGACTCTGGCAGATCTGGTAGTAGTGACCTTTTCTGGCTAGCAGCCTTGGGTGTGGGAAGCCCTCCCACAACTATTTTAATTTCTTTGAAATAGTCAAAGGCCCAGTCCTGTGCCGTGACCCATTGCTCAGTGTAGTGTGCAGCTGGAGCTGGAACTGAGATCTCCTTCTGGGGATTCAGAATATGACACAATTGCTGCTGGACCCACTCTGCTGAACAACATGCATTCAGCAGGGTCCTCTGAGTCAAGTAATGGTCTCTATGGCTTTGCTTTGTTTGAGTAAAACTTGCATATGTGCATATAGCAGTGAAAGCCAAAGCCTACTGAAGTCAGTGGGAGTCCTCCCACTTTTTCCAGGAAGTTTTAGAGCTGAGTCAATAGGATGCTAACTTGTTTCGAGAAAACATGCATGCAAACATAAGCATTTGTACCCAGGGCTTCGCAGATGTATTCTTCCACTCAATGAGACATTTCTTGTGTATAGCGCAAATTCCTCAGGTTCCTATCCTTGTATTTTTCTAGTATTCAGCACAAAAGACCTAAACTGTGATCATGTCTTTTAGCTACTACGGCAGTGCAAAAGATTAACATAATCATAAATCAGTTTGAGTTCCAGGAAATCTGAGGCTGGGTTTGTTATTCCCCAACATTGAAAACTCATCTTGAATGCTGCCTTTTTGCTGCTGATTTCTATGTGCTGTTCAAGGATCTTTGGAGGATGGAAAGATGTTATATTTTGATATAATAAATTGAGTTTTCTAATACATCCAGCTGAAAGGATAGAAAGAACGGCTTGATGACTTCATAAGATAAGCAATTATATCCACACGGCCATGCTGTGAGAGAAAGGGAGATGCATTAACTGCAGATGGGACTCCTAAAAGCTATCAAAAAATAAAGACATGGTAAAAAAATGCTCTACCTTTTAAAAAAAAGATCAAGTTGGAAGAAATTGTCCAATAGATCTCTTATCAAATCTTCTGTGTATGACATTTTAACTCATGATTGGAGATATCCCTGATTCTTTTTCATCACAATTATTTCCCTCAATATTATATTTGCATAGAACTACACAAATCAATGTTTTACAGAACAGGGGAATGGACAAAAAGTTGATGTTCAGTTGTGCGCCTTTAAGGCTTCAATTGATCACAGATGCAGCAGGTAACACAGTTATTTATCTGTGTGAACCTTGTCAGCTCCGTGAAGCTTATAATTAGACAAGATTATGGAGTTCACAGAGAGAAAAAAATGAGAAAGGCATGAGAACCTTGAGTTCTTGTTTTCCTCATATTCCATTGATAACCCAAATTTTGTCACGTCTAGATTCTTCAACATTGAAATTAAGTGGAACATATAGTTTGGCAGCTCACTAATGGTTTTGTTATTTGAAAGAAAAGTGGATCTAGGTAGAAAAAAAAAGTGTTAATAGTTAATGTTCAGCATGCTCTGCAAACCAATTTGGCTTTTGACTATGGCATGGTTGATTTTATATCATACTGACAGATTTTTTTGCAGCTAGAACTAGTGCTGTCAGATATTTCATTTTCCTTTGTTTCATTATGTTGCTCCATTTTGTGTAGTGATAAAGAATGGTAAGAATATTTTCAATATTTTCAAACTTTAAGTCTGTTTCTTATTAAACTACAAGAGGACGGTTCATGTTTGGTTGCAGGTTTTAACATAAAGTCCTGAAAAAATTCATATTAGAATGATATTTTTCCCATATGCATTGTACTTTCAACACCTTGAATCTCAAAATAGCAAAATTATATTAAACATTTTTTTGTTTCTATTGCAACGGCAGAACTGCAAGGACTGCAGTTCGGTTTGAAACTACCATTTGTGCAACAGGATTTAGTAAACAGTAGCTAAGAAAAAAGGCCAGAGCAATCCATAAGGAGAAACCAGTAGATCTTTTCTGCAGGACTCTCAGTAACTTGGCTAGGTTTATTCAAGAAAGACAGGAACTGTTCCTGCTGAGTCGTTCTTCTAAGAGTACTATGCCACTTGCCTTGCAGCAAGAAACCTTGGAGTGTCTACCAGGGACAGGACATAGAGAAGCCTGCTGCCCCTGCAGAAGATCCGCGCAGCTCAGCTCTAAGCAAGTGCTGCTCCTGCTCCTGCTTGGGAGATGCACTCCTATTTTGCTGCTCATGGGTGTTTCATCAGCGGTGAAGGTGAGTCCTGAGCTGTGAAGTAGGCAACCTTAGGCAATCACAGAGAAAAAACAAGACTGTTGATAAGCAGTGAAACTTGCTGAACTAGTACCTCAGGGAAAGTAAGAGATGCTATCATCAATGGTTCCATAGCAAAAAAAGGAATCTGAAACTCAGGTTTTGGCAAATAAATGTAGGCACAAATATTCTTAAAAGAGGCAAGTCTGTGTTCTCAGACACTTTGAACTAAAAAATTCCTTCTCTGTAGGTCTTTGAGGACATAAGTAATTCCAAGTAATCTTTATTCTACAGTTAATTTTTTTTCAGACTCTTGGAAAGGGTCATCTTTCTTTGGCAAGATTTGACAAGCTGTCTGCAAAGCCAAACACTGAAAACTAAACTTTCAAAAGATAACATTTCAACCAAAGACATGCAAGTTTTGACACTCGGTCAAAACCTGTTAGAGAGCAGCCAGCATCTTATACTCTACCTAAGTCAAAATCCAAAGGCAAAGTCTTTCTAATGTGATTTCAGAAATTAGACTCAGATTGCTCTAAGACCTCGTTCTAAGGCCATAAAGCCCCATATGAAATGCACTTACAATTTTCTTAATAGTCCTGAAGTGCGCTGTTCCTTCCTATAATGGCTGAAACTTTTACCAAGGTAGAGGAAAACCTGAGTTTGGTTCTCTATTATCCTAAAGATTTTTCTTGCTTAAAGCATTAGGATATGGGGAATTGAGATCATATCTGTTGAAACTGTGTGAGAGACAACACAGCTCTGCAACCTGTTGTATAAGGGAAGGAGTAGACAAAAGGGATCCTGGCTTCCTGTCCCCACTGCGTAAATTTAACTAGCAAGATCTGATTTGAGGAAATACTATCTTTATTTAATTTTTTTAAAGGAAGAATTTATGATCTTACTTTCAGGGACAGATTTGGGAGACCAGCTTAAATAGTTAGAATCATGTTGCTGAAGCATTTAGCAAGGAGCTAAGTGCACTAGAGGACACAAGATTTAGGCCACATCATTCTTCTTATCATCTAGCTCCAGTCTGTGCATACCTTTCTCATATAGAAGTATTCACATTGTCTCTAAACCCACCTGGCACTCCAAAGTAGGATGTTAAGTAGGAGCCAGCAGTACACCAGGAAGCAACATGTTTAATATTACATTGGCTGCTGCACTGAGTGACGCGTTGTGCTCATTGGGGACTATGTGAAGCCAGGGAAGCCTTGAGCTTCCAGACCTAAAGCTGTAGTGACATGTTTCCTGCAGCCTGCAGTGATTTGGGGGCAGTGATCTGAATTCTACACCTGGGACCAGGAACATGAAGTAGGTCGTATCAGGTTAACATGGTGGGATAAAAGGCCCTCTGTAATGCTGTGATGACTGGTTTCTAGTCTTAGTGAAGTTTGGAAATGTTCAACTACATGTATCTATAAGAAACTAGCAATGAAAACTGAAAAATTCATTGTTCAATAAAAAGATCACCAACAAGAACGAGCAAAAATAAGATTCAGTGCTTATGCAAAGACATGTCTGTTAGGACAGGACATTCTCTCTTAAGTATTACAAATTTTTTGCATAGACTACTTTTGCAATCAAAGCAAGAACCCAAATTAATCTTAGACGAATTACTTTAATGCTGGCTTGCTCAAGGAAGGCTGCAAAATTGTTCAGGTTACTAAACATAAAGCTCAACTTTGGAAAAAATGCAAGGGCTGATATAGCAAGAATTCCCATTCTCAGAGATCTCTCTGAAATCAGCATAAGGAACCCTGGAAAACCAATCACACTTCACTTCACTTTAATTCCCTTGACAGGGTAGACCGGTAGATGGGTAAACATAGTGAAATCCATCATTAAAACTAGACTTATTTTGAAAAGTGGATTGTAAAGAACTCCATGTAGTTTGACATTGGAAGCTGCTACTTCTCTGAATTGCACTGTCTGGGATTCATATCTCTGGAGAGAGTTGGAACATTAGTGAAGAGAAGCCAACCATTTCTGCCTCTGCTTACCTGCAAGCCTGCTAGCCCTGCTCCTGAAACAAAGATGTCAGATTTTTGTTGCCCTTGTTTTTCTTCTTGCTTTTACTGGAGACTGGGTATTACTCTCTGGGATGTCTTCTTGGACTCTCAGTTTAAACAACCAATGATTAACTTGTTTCTTTGGAAGAAGAAATCAAAAAATATAAAAAGATGTGCACTTTAAATAATGATTCAAGCATGGCACTCTTAATTCCTGCGAGAGTCAGGGAGATTATTCAATGCATTTCAGGCAAAACAAAATGTCACTTTCACCACCAATCTGAAAGTCAAAGTAAGTAAAGTGAAAAAAAATGAATCGAACAAAATTTCTTTTGTTGCATCAGGATACTTGATAATAAGCATTCTATGAGTGATACATAGAGATATGTAATAATGATCCTGTCTTGTGCTCATTCCATACATGAGTAGGAACATGGAAATTAATTGATCTAACCAGCAGGAGTATAGGTCTGCGGGATCAGGCACCCAACCATCAGTATTTACTTCTGCTCTTTTTGGAGTGTGTAGGATTTTGCAAGGGGTGGAGTGCAAAGAGGAGGAAAATACCATAGGAATGGGAAGGTCATCTAAATAAATCATAACTAATGAGGCATCTGCTCTTCAAAATAAATCATCACCACTTTGTCACTATTCAATTTCCCATTAAATTAGTTTCCAGATATGACATCAGGTCCAATCTTTTTCTATCAGCATTGATGCTTTATTATTGTAAAATGGGAGCGCTAGAAGGATGAAAATGCTCAATGTGCGTTAGTAATCAGATTCAGTAATCAGGCTGTTTGGAAAGGTGTTCCTTGTGGTGTGTTCTCATTCCTGCTGGCATTTCAGATACATAAAACATAAACTAAACAACCAACTCTTACTTGTGCACTTTTGGCAAGGTAGTGTATTCTTCACATGAATAATGATTGCTTGATTTTTTTAAAAACTTTTATACACTATTAGAACAAAAATAATACTGTGACAAAGACTGTCAATCCAAGAATTTCAGAGCAATCTAACAATTTTATCTTAATTAAAATGTTTCTCTGGAGAGAGTCATTTTCCCTCAAAACACTGCTCAGATGTGCTGGATGACATTATCTTCCTAATAATAATTTAAGAATATGCTGTTGATATCACTGTCATACCAGTTAATCTACTTTGCCTGTTCCCTTGGGTCCTTATTGCCAGTTTATTATTTCAGTTGGAATTTCATTTTCCTGAACTATAGCAAACAGTTATGTAAAAGGTAATGATTCAATTTGATAAGTTGCTGGTGTTTGTATTACCAGCATGTTAATGCTTCTCTTTCCAAGTGGCAGGTTAGGCTCACTTATGAAAAGGATTCTAATGGATCTAAACCGGTTGTAACAAGAGCAGAACTTCACCCATCATATAGTTAGTGTACACCTACATAGTTAGAGTGTAATTGCTAGCATGTGACTGTTGCAGCAACACCGGGCACATTAAGTGAGAAAAGGTCATTGCTTGATTAACTGCACTGGGGACTGTCATATTAGATGGATGGTTGAAGGAGTGCTGCTGTCAGGACTCCCTGGCACTCCCTCTCTGAAATTACTAGTTTCAAAAATCAGCCATGGACAGCATGCAGTTGTGAACCCAATAGTTTGTCGCAAGACAGGAAGAGTTATCCCGATAAGGGGAACCTGAGTGGGGCTGGTACAGGCCAGGAAACACCTTGGGTTACAATTTGGTTGTGACTGGTTTCCATTGCCTCATAAATCTGCAGGTCCAGCAGTGCCTGAGTTTTCCATTTCAGGGGAAATGGATTTGCATTGTACCTTACCCACAAAAGGTGATAACCTTACTGAGCAAATAGCTTTTGCAACTTCAGTTGAGCTGCTCACAAACAGGGCTTCTAAACCTCGCTGTACTCTTCTAGTCTGACTCACAGTTGTTCACGGCATTTTAAGAAATACCTTTGTTAATATTCCTCAAGCCCATAGCAATCAGCCATCTGTATTTTATCCCCAGGGACAGTCCAGTCCAAGCCTGATGAACTTCCAGGCATGGAGCTGTCAGCTTACTTATCTGTTTTTTTAAAATCCTGGTTGGCATCTAAAAATACATCCTGGTTCTAAGCTCAAGAAAGCTCAAGAAATTTGCCAGCTGCAGTCCCACACTTGCTTATCCCTGCTTTCTGATCTTCTGCGATTTCTCCATAGCATAAAGGAGACAAGTTGCACACCCATCATTTTCTAGAGGACTATTCTTGACACAACATGTGGAAAACTTGAGTGTGTTTTAGTGTTGCACATGCAAAACATGCAAGGTAGTGTCAGAAGCTTTGCTGCGGGCTAATGACATCATAAAAGTAGGGAAAGATGATCCATGGGAGTTGGGCTGCTGAGAAACAACTTCTTGGTTGGACCTAAACATCAGTGAAGACAAAAATTTACACAACAGTTTCTGCAGTTCTGATGTTATAGTGTGACTGAGGTTTCCCCTTTAAGGTTATTCCTGATTCACATTTGCTCAGGTTCAAAGACAAAACCTACATTAGCAAGAAAGCTTATGCTGTAGTTTGCAAGAGTCATGTACCTCATTGCCTTGATAACACAGCGTGAAACTAATTGCAAGCAGTGTGTCAGCCTGGGAGAAGGGTAATCTATTCTACACTGAAAGCAATTGTTACTGTGCAGCTTTAAGAGCCTTAAAACATAAGTGTTATGTAGCTGTTTAAAGAAGTTACTGAAAATCTCACCAAAAAGGGTGCACAGATAGCTTCATAAGGAGTTAAAAATTGCAATTTATTCTGAATATACACAGGGCAACTAAAAGCCAATCATGGTCCAGATCACCAGAAGACCAACATAAACATTTCAGAACAAGAGCAAATACCTCTTTCTTACAAACTCAACATCTGTTGACTCCCAGTGACAGTTTAGGACAGGTTTACCTTGAGCTAGGTTGCCACAATGCTGTGTTTTCAAAGGTATCTTCCATCCATAAGTGCTTACATCGACAGGTACGCAGAGACTCAAACTAAGAAGCTCTGCTTTTCTTGTCTGAGGATGCATTCAGAATTTCTTATGTGCATCACACCAAGGTCTCCCCCAAAACAGGCTGCTCCCATGGAACTAGCTATGTGGAGTTCATCAGAGATGGACATTCAGACCCCTTGCCAATTTTGATATTTGAACAATTACTTTCACCATGAATGAAGACAAGAGTCAGTATGTTACAATTCTTAATTTTAAAAGTTTAAAATTTGTATTTGGAAAAGTTAGCATATTTCACTTTGGGTTGAATCAGTGCTAAGCTGAATATATCTGAGCTGCTGAGGTGTCCCAAGGAAGCTGTGCTTCAAATGCTGAATAGCTCCGTTCACCTGTCCTTCAGGTTTCCTAGTTGGACATTGTTTTATGTATTCCTGGTTGGGCTATAGTTTTAGTGCAATACACAGCCTCAGCGGAGACCATGTGGTGTCATGGGCCAGGCAGTATCATACCCCAGTCTAGTTCACATGAGGCATCTTTGGCCTCCTTGGCTTGTATTGACCGGCAGAAAGTAAATTATTAGGTTTTCAGAAATGCTAGAACAAATATTTTAAGGAAATATTAGAAATATGGGGAAAACACCATGTTCAGGAAAAAAAAAGGACTTGACTGATCTCTTATTGAAATGCAAGTGCAAAGCAGTAACTGAAGTTGCTACAGATAACGTCTACGTATGCAGAAGACACCTAACGAACCTCTGCAGTATCCATCCCTGTTATGCTGACTGGGGCCCAGGGCTAAGGATTTACCCTCTAGTATCTACCTCTTTTAACTGCTGATTTAGACTGTATAAATGGAAGATCAGCCTTGTGTAAAGCAACATCAGTGGCATTTCAATGTTGCAGTTGTTTAATGGCTCTGGTACATCTGTGGGAAAATAAATCAATTTCTGTAAATCAGAAAAAATAAAGCACTTACAAAATCCATTTGAAATTTAGAGGATGACCCACTAAGTTTGATTCACTTGTTTTATGGTGTTCCCAGGGGCTGTGTTTTATTTAGAATTTGGTATTAAGTAGTCTAATTGTGACTGTAGATGGGGTCCTTTTTCATTTGCATAATGTTCTCATGGGACTACAGCTGCTAATTTGGTGATTAATTATCCATATTACACACTGTTTATTTGACCATGCCTAGATTAATTTCTCTTTCCAAGCAAACCACATTTAGATATGAATTTGCATATCTTGATTACATTTTAATGCCTTGGCTATCATTGTTTCTTCCCTGGGTACCTCATCAGATTAGAGAAGAGTGCTCAAGCAGGGAATGATGGAATGTCTTAAATGACATTGTGTATCACTGGACCGACCATGCACGTGACTCCATGTTGATGGAAAAAGTGTTCCTTTTACTAGCAGGAAGGTTATGACACCTAGACTGCGGGCCCTTTGCAAGTTTTGTGGCATTATTACTTAAGGAAATGTTTCAAGCAGGATATTTTAGCAAGGTAAAATGAAGAAAATAATTAATATATGTTCACAAATTTAAAAGGTGCTGATGTTCATAGATTTTCATCTGCATTCCGGCTCTTTCAAAACTTTTCCATCTTTATAGGAAGAATAAACAAATGTAAAGCTTCTCCCTAATTTAACAGTAGAAGTTAGGTCACAGGCATAGAATATGTATTTTGAGAATAAGGTTCAGAATGCAACATGGCAAACCCTTGAATATATTCCAATAAAAAGCAGAGAGCCAATTTGCTCCTAACATGCTTTTCTGAGACAAGTTTTCGCAAGAATTGCATTCTAACACAGCTGGAATCTGTGCAAACAACAGGAAAAATTGAATTAGTATATTCATAAAAACCTTCCCAAGGATTACCACAGTATGTCAACAGACAGCTAGGAAATTCTCTTTATAAGGCAAGCTGCTTATTCTGAATACCTTCAAGTTTATGTATGCCTTGTATATTTGGAATTTTGTGTCTCTCTTTTATTTACTTTCACAGCACATGCACTACAGAAGCACTACGGTTAGTTATAGCCTTAAAAATAGAACAATATTTATTATAGGAAGCATGAATTTTTATAGTTGTTATAATTAAAAACAGTGTTCTTTTATATATGTCTTGCTTTGAGTTAGGAGAAAACCAATTTTCTTTTTAGTAATTTTTCTTTTCAGTTAAGTTTCATCTAAGAGACTGCACTCTCTGAAATTAACAGCATGTTTTTCAGACACAGTCTGCTTCTAGCAATGATAATGTTCGATGTTTACAGTTATTGCTGGAGTAACGAATGAAAGGTATGCAGAAAGGCTCTTGATTCTACTTAGTCCTATAGGAAACAAGGTCAGTGTTTGGTTCTGCTAACTTTCTTATGTATTGTAAGTGAAAGGGAGTAAAGGGGTCGCACCTAGTGGAAGGAGTGGACTGGAGGGGTGACCCAAAATTGACCAAACAAAGTATTCCAGCCCAGACTTAAACCTTGACAATACATTTGCCTATTTCATCACAGCAATGATCTATCCACACTATAAATTACAAAATGCAATATATCACAATTGTAATACTAATTAATTCCAACATTCTTTCCCATAAGATGAAGGCAAAGAAATACACTGAGATCTCCAAACATGTGACTACACACAGATTCGCGGGGGAGGGGAAAGAAATATTACATAAACTGACTTACAGAATTCGTTAACACTAATTCTATTTGATCTCTTCTGAGTAAGTGCTCTTCCAACAGGCACTTATATCCAGGAGAAGAAAGCTAATGAGTAAAATTGTAATTGTTAAAACTTGATAACTCAAACATATTCTTATCTTTTGGAGGGGTTTTTGTGTGTGTTCAGAGCATTTTATCACCATACGAAAGTCAATGATTCCTATCTACAAAACATTTCAGGAAGTATGCCAAAATATTGGGAGCTTGACCCTAAAAACACCTCCCTGTTAAAATCAATCTGATTATTCATATAAGTAAAGTTATTCACATGTGTTAGTATTTTCTGTAGCAGACCCCCCGACCTTTGGCTTTATGGGAAGACAACACAGTTGTCATGATTTCACAATATAAATAGACACTATTAAGAGACCTAGAATAACAACATAGACTTGCTGGGATTAAAACCAAAGCATCATAAATGTTTATGGATGTCACAAATAAAAGGGCAACTTCAAGTTCATGTGAGCTTTGCACATTTGTTGTTTGAAGTCCAAGTTTATGGGCTGCAGCCCTCCTCGAGAAATGCCTGCCAACACATTTACGCATCTTTCAGTATCAGTTTGATCCTCCTTTTAAAAACAAACTGTGTTGTGTTGCACAATGAAGATGAAAAACAAATAAAATCAGAATTAACACTCCCTAAGGAATGAAAACCAGCTTTGGAAATTGCATACAAACTTTTAATTATTATTATACTCTTGCTTATAGAACTTTCAAAAGCCAAACTAACATTTAATAAAGTGGGTGGGCAATTACATCATGAAGCCCTCGAACACAATAAACAAAGCAGCTGGCAAATATGGTGCCTTTCTCTGTTCCAAAATAGTGTTCTTTGTGTTATTGTCCTCAGTGAGGCATGAAGGATTTGGATGAAATTCTTGCCACATTGAAATAAATGGTAAAAAATACTGAGTTTGAACCAAAATGTCACCCTCTGCATTAAATTAAAAAGAGAGAAGGGAGGAGAAGATGATGACTGAACCCACCCACAGCACAGAAATGACAGCCTGCTGTGGACTGCAGCCCTTGGCTGGTGGTACTGCCCCAGCCCCCAGGCTGAGCCCTGCTGAACAGTGGGCGACCTTGGACCCTGCTGTCTCTGGCAAGCTGAGAGCCTTGCACAACCATGACAACTTCTTCACCCACTTCCTGGCATCAGTGCTTCAACCAGCAGCAACTTGTCTTTGCAAATGTGCTTTGCTAGCTTAGGAGAAGTAAACAGGGAGGAGGACCCAAATAAAGAGCTTTACTGAACTTGCAAATACTTGGGAAACTGTGACAGAGAAGGCCCTATCTATTCAGCTGAAAGTCTTCCTCAAGCCCCCAAATATATTTGGTTTTATCCTGACCATGAGATGCAAAATGTGGGTGACTCAGTAACATTTTATGCTGCTAGCCTAGCTATTCTCCTTGTCTAGCTGAGAAGAAACTTCCCTGAGGAAACTTACTCACATTCTTTCCCCACCTGGAAAACACTGGGAGAGAAATGTAATGACAGCATCTGCTGTGGAGTCACACTGCTCTACACCCAACAGTATTTGAGAGAAACTTAGACGAAAGTATGTTTTTCTGTCTCCTTCAAGTAAAGAAGTGAGTTGTATTCTCCTCCCAGGCATAACTCTCCAGACAATCTGGCATCTTGAATATGGCCAAGCTATTCATACGTGACAGCTCTAGGAGGGAGTTCAGTAAGAAGGCAATGAAGAAAAAGTCAATTGTTAAAGGGAAATGTTGAAGAGAAAGAAAAACCAACAACAAAACAGCTACTCTGCCAAACAACTCAAACATCTGCCTGAGTGAGATTTCCTGCATGGAGCCAGCAAATATTGCTTTTTCTGGTGTTATAAATTGAGTGTGTATTTATTACTCTGACATGTTCCTTAGTCTTACATTTCTTCTGATAACCGATAAGGACAATTAAAGAAATGACTGTAAATGGAAGAAATTAGGAATGTTTTTCCAAATCTTCTGGAGCTTTTCGGCAGCTCTCATGAATTAGGTTGGAAGTCCTACTCCTACCATTTTATTAAGACATGCAGGAAATGTACCTAATAAATACAGAACGGTGCTAAATTTGGACCTAACTACTCCTATTTACAAATCAGCATGATGATACAGCATTAAAAGTCAAAGACTTTGACAAAATTATTTCAAAAGCATATTGTGCAACCTGTTGTGGTTTTTTCTCCTCCTATTTTCTGAGCTTCTCTTTGATCAGAAAATATGCCTCTATACCATTGTTCTGATTATACCCACATATAATATATGAACTCTTGTATCTATTTATGAGCCCACTTCCAGTAAAATGTTCTAAAATCTTTGATAGAAATCTTTAAAGTCTCCAAATTTATGTAAATATTAATGTTGCATGAGAACAGCCCACTGTTCAGCTGATAGCTTCCATCAGTTGCAGCTGTCCACATCTTTTTGTATGTAGTGGGTTCTTTCAATTTTCAAACAATAGCTCTATGTCTAATAAAGTGTTCCTTAAACTAGTACCTACAGTTATAACCCTTGGAAGAAGCTGTCAGATGTATTTCAGCAATTTTCTCGTAGCAGTGGCTGTACTAGGGAATGGGAAATGTGTAAACACATACGGATGCCATCATGGAAACATAGAACAGTTTGGGTTGGAAGGGACCTTATAGACCATCTAGTTCCAAACCCCCTGCCATGGGCAGGGATACCTTCCACTAGACCGGGTTGCTCAAAGCCCCATACAACCTGGCCTTGAACACTTCCACAGAGGGGGCATCCACAACTTCTCCGGGCAACCTGTTCCAGCATCTCACCACCTTCACAGTGAAGAATTTCTTCTTACAAGCAACCCCAGAAAAGCCAACATTTGACATAAATTAATCTTTTGAACACAGTGATTTGCAAGAGACAAGTGTTGTCCTCATTTCTGAGTGATAACCCAGCAAGACAAAAATGATATATCATTTAATTACATTTGTAGATGACTCAGTGTATTAAAATACACACAGTTATTTAAAACTGAAAAAACACTAGGTTTTTTTTAAATGACTAAAATTTTTACTTGCATTCCTAAAAATCAAGTTGGTCATTAATAATAGCTTATGTACAGGATTTTTTGTAAAAAAATTACAAAAGAAAACAAAGCTGGTTGGATGGTATAAACAAATAAGTATAGATTCTAATGAATAGCAGCAGCAAGGTTGTTTTTTGTCTGCACTTGGGAAAATGTCACTATGAAAAACAAGAACCTGGGAGATTTACGGAGAAGAGTCCTTCAGAAAAAAACATCAAGGGAGTCAAAATTTAGTGCATGGGTTGCTCACCACAGTAGATTAGAAGGAATGTTTCCCTAAGTGTTGGTATGTGCTTGTAGGATTAATCAGCAGCCCCCTTCATCTACTCTCCCTCAATCAGGATGAAAGTAAATCTTCTGCTAATCACAGAATCAGTATAAGATCTTGCTAGAGCCTGAGTTATCAGCTGAGCAGTGACCATGACCTAACCAGCCTCCCTAGGGAAGAAATTCCCCTTGGACTCTGCAACCAAAGTCGTATTGACTGAAGCAGTGTCAGAATTGCACCTGGTCCAGACTCCCCCTCCTTCCTTTGCTCCTCCTTCCTGAGCAAGATAACGTGTAGCAGCACTGCAACCCCTTCACAGGTGATGCAAGCTAGTAGGAGACTTGTGTGTGTACCAGGTCTTTCTTTGTGGTACCTTTCTACCACCTTTAACTTACTAACTCACTTACCTGCAGAGAAGTGCTGCATTCTGATATATACAACTGTTGATTCAGAAAATCCACACTCCTTTAAATTTGCTGTGCCTTGAAAGCAAGCTCTTGGATAACTTGCCATGGTCCATCAGCCTTATGCACTCACCCATGCAGGAAGAAGGCTCTTGGCCAAGAGGGAAAGCTCAGGCTCAGATTGCCTGAGGTGAGAGCCTTTCCCTCACTCCTACCGTTGCTGCTGGCGCCATGAGATCTCCCATGGGGACAAAAGCCCATCTATGATCCTGCACCTGGGCAAAGGGCTGGCTAGTGACCCAGGAGCAGCCAAGCTGCTTCCTTCAGAGGGGAAACTGGGTGCCTTGGATGAGTCTCTACTGGCACTCAGCTGGCCATGGAGGATACCCAGCTGGGGCCAATCATCCAGAAGACAGACTGCCCAGGACAGCCCTGACACAATCGGATCTACAGCAATGCCTGTGGGAAGGCTTTTGAAACTCCCTCTTCCCTCCAAACTCAGCAGTTTGGAGAGAGCTTGAATGCTGCAGCAAGTGGGTGATGAATAGCAGCTAATCACTCTACACCTTTTAAGTCCACACCTGCCTGGCCTGCAGGTAAATTCCCTATATTACTCTCCCACAAATAAAGGTGGAGGAGCAGTGTGTGAATGTTTTGAAAAACCCACTGATAACCTGTGGGCCACAGGTATGAAAACGTGGTACCTCCCATTGATACAGCAATTACCCTATTCATTTTGTCAAAAGTTTCATACACATTTCAAAGCTAGCAACATATTTACCCTGAACTTTTGCTCCCTCAGGTTAGTAAAGGTATTAGTAAAGGGATAAGTATTCTGACCCTGATTTGGCAAGTAATTAACCATCTACCTCAAGGCCCTCTAAATCAGGAATTTTGTGCTGATGGAAGAGCATTGCAAGTACCTGGGTTAATTTTAGCCTACTATACACATCAGCGTTTCTTTCATAATTTCTCAAGTGTAAAGACAGTACTTTTCAACTTGCTGCTTTGGCCAGGTCGAAAAGCACTAAAATAATTCTCTGTAGAGCAGTATCATAAGGGGCACAAAGTATATCTTGATGTCTTGTTAGGTCCAAGTCTATAATTCGGCTAATGAGGAGCTGATATGGTTCCTGTTAAAGCAGTCAGCAGAGGCAGAGAGAAATAAGTGTTCATGTACATACGTAGTCATAAACTAGTCTAATACAGCCTGGATGACCTGCGTATTCTGTAAATTGCATATAATCAGTGAAATTGGCTGTGATGTAAGAAATCCCCTCTTACAATAAGGGATAGCCTTATTTCTTTAGTGGAACAGATCACCGTACTGGCGTAGAGAGATCCGCTTGCTTGGGAAGCCAGGCACGCTTTGCATTAAAGTTGCCTCACAACCCAAATTCTCCAAACTTAGCGGGCTTTAAATGCTTAGTGCACTAGAACCAAATTTTGGTCAGAGAACTGAACCAAATTTTGGTCAGAGAACTTAGAGCTGCATTTGGTGTTTCCTTAAGCTGCCTCAGCAAAGTGTGTGCCAGGCACGAGGAGGTGGGTAGTGTTGTTTGCTATCTGTTATTAGAGTAAATGGCATAAATTAGTCTAGTCAAAACCAGAAATGGGTTTTTTTTCCTATAATTTGAAATTAATTCGTATCTTTAGTGTTTTATTTCTTTAACCATTTCCTCTCTCTGTTTTAATTTTAAAAATATGAAGAAAGTTCTCTTCAAAATGGGCTTTGGAAACATTTGTTTCCATGGGACAGTAAACATGAACCATCTTTCTACCTATCCTAATAATTAGCATTCCTTGCTTTGTGAACCAGTGTAAGTAAAACGCTTTTGCTGGTGTCAAGGCAGACACCTCCAATCTCACCACAATGTTCCACAGGAAATTTACTTGTGTGTCCTTGAATAACCTGCAGTCCTGTTAGTTGGTAGATCCAGGTGTCAAGAATTTGGATTGTTTTGATAATTCTAAATCAAGCAGCTTGGGGATGAACCCAAAACACACCAATTAACAAAATAATACAGATATTCAAATACAAAGTCCATTTATAATAGTCACTTGTAAAGTACGACAAATAGAAGTGATGATGCTATTTCCCTGCAATGCACTTGGATCCAAATCTGACTTTAAATCACAGGTGTCTCACAGTATCATACTTCATCATATAAATTGGATCTTCTGATCCTTTTTGCACATGCTTTTGAAAAGTGTGTAGGGAGGAGAGTAAAGGATGGAAGGGCACTGTTGCGAGACAATCTCTTTTAGACAACCTTAAGATTTAATTTGATGGCTTCTAGAAAAAAAAGTGGAGCCAGTATTTAATTACTGTGACTAAAATTATGTATTTCATCAGCTGTAAACAAAAGTAATCACATTTGTTACGATGAAAAATGATGCAAATACTTCTGATTTCGAGAATGCTGGAAAATTAGAGTCCTGTTACATAATGATTAATTGATTCAGAATGGTTCTCATAGAGTAATTTTATGCTTAATGAGAGTCCATCCATTCAATTTGTTATCCATTCTCTTTTCATAGAAACTATAATGGTCTCAGGTACAAATTTGAAGTGTTTTTCACAAAACATAGGTCTTTAGAAAAATAAATTATATTTCTGAGATTTATGAACACTCTTTAGTATAATGCAATTTCAAAGAATTCAGATTGATTCATGTGTTTCAAAAAGAAAAAGCTGTTCCAGTGAATTCATATTTTTGCCTACCTGCAAGAACTAGAAAACAAATAATCAGAATAATCGGCTAAGAACTGCATGGAATACAGGTTATATCTCTCTAACTCTGTATGCCAACCTGAAATATGTCACATAGATATTCAGCACCCACACTGTGCCCAGTTTCTGGCAGCTAATCAAGAAACTATCATTAGTGAGTGATTAATTAAGGGAGGTACACCTGAAGTGATTATGACCAGTGGGTATTGGGAGGAGTCATGTTTATTTTTTGCAAATTTCATCTTGTCAAGCTGCATTAGGACACAAGTTGTCATATTAGCTTATCCTTTACAACATCTGACAGGATCATGCCATGACACAATGCACATTGAACAGTGACACGCAATATACCAAAATACCACAGCAAAGGTGGACCCTGGGGAAAAGAAATATACGTGTTTCTCCAGAAACGAACATGAAAACATGCTGAACAAAACGTCTGCCCATAATCAGTAATTTGCATTAAATAGAAACGCCTTGTCCGCCTCGCATGGTACAAATGTGCATGTGTCACCAAGACCAGGATTGCACCTCAAGCTTCTGTTACAATCAACGTGAGCAGAGGAGCCAGAGGAACTGCCAGTACAATGCTGGCTGCACTGATGGAACAGACTGTAGGTCTGGGGAGATCCAGTACAATAGCAAATAAAGTTTATGCTTTCCAGTATGCTGAATGTTTTTGTTCTTTCCACAGCTCTGGAAATCTGGTGACTCCACTCAATATCCCTGAGGCTACTCAAAGAGACACTACCCTGTTCTTGCAAACTCGCTACTGTCCTTCGCCTCTCATGACTAAGGCAGGGACAACGTTGGAACAGGAGGCATGCAAAATTTTGGTGGGGGATGCAAATGCTCACAGCCCTTAAGTTGATCAGCTATCACTGTGATTCCTTTTGCCTTGTGCATAATTTGGGCTTGCTGACATATAATAAATGATGTAATATGCAATACCTACTTTACCTCGTTTATTCATGCCTGTGGCAATCTAAGGCTTGCAGTGATCAAATGGTACTGATCAGTGGTATGCGGCTGTTCCTGGTCCACCCTGGGAGCCCCTGCAGACTACATTCTTAGGCATCCATCTGCATTCTCTCTTGCCAAACTCCACTCCACACAAGTAAAGTTGTTTGAGGTGCATAATTTTTCATTGTGATATGTGTGATTACTACTGTTTACAGCTGATGAAATGCATAATTTTAGTCACACTAATTAAGTACGGGCTTAATTCTTTTCTGGGAGCCATTAAGCTGAATCCTAAAGCTATTTAAAAGAAGTCAGCTCAGAGCAGCGCCTTCTTCAGTATCTAACAGAGTTTGTCACAGTTGGGGCTGAACCTTTTCAGAAGTGGGTTAACTATGACTGTGCTTGCACCATACCACCTCTACATGTGGGTGCGCTCCTTCTCTCTGCCCTGCTGAGCTGCAACCCTTTGCTAAAAGAAGGAAGGGCTTGTTTATCCCAGCCTTGCTCCTTTCTCCAGCCTCGGTGTGAAGAGATGCAAATCCGTCCCCATAGCCTTGACTTTCTTGGGGCAGCAGCAGCAACGCGATCCCTTCTTCCTCTCCTGTCAGACGACACACTCTGCTACATTGTGCCTACAGCATGCTTACCATAGCTAAGAAATTCTCCCCTAGGAGATTGATTTTTGCAAATGGAATCATCCTGTGGCAGATGGAAATGATACGCTCAAAACAGCATCCCACCCTCGTTGGTAAATGATCCTCTTACATTTGCAAATTCATTATCTCTGTAATTCTGCAATACAGAATTGAGCCATGACATAATCCAAGGTTATCTTTCAGGAGGAGATGAAGCTGCCTGGCATAATGCATTGATTGATGAAGATAGAGTGTCGACAAATGAGTATATGATCGGCTCAAATTAAAAGAAAATTCAATTCGCAGGTTAAAAAAGCATTTAGATGGCACTAAGGATGAGATAGAAACCAACAAGTCAGGAAATTCTGCAGTGAAAAGTGTGTCCTATCTCTGACTTTTCTGGCTTTTGTAGCTATATGCCATAAATGCAATTATGCAGCTACAGTTATCATATATGTCTTCATTTTTGACAGAGTTATTTTAGAAAACATCTTTTTAGCATCAAGTATGTAAAACTATTCCTTTTCATAAATACAACACAATCCATTTAACATACGCTTGACTTGCAGAATATGTACCTGTGGGTGTTTTTAGATGTATCACATAATATTTTGGTATTAAGCCATTACACAAAACAAGAAAATAATAAGATTTTTTTTTTCAGCAGATAACTCTGCATAATATTTTGATAACCAAGTATGCTTATTTTGTTAACCACTTTGTATATACATAGATCACACAATCACCTTGCCAGTCTATGCAGAGAAACAGTCACAGGACCCAATATTGTATAAATTGTTTATGGTTCACATAGTGAACAAAATGTTTTAAATTGAAATTTATAGCTTTAAATGAAGTGTGAAATTTTTAAAAGGGCAACATTTACTTATTCTGTATCTAATCTTTCTAACAGTCTCAGTAGTTACATGCACTCGCACACACACAAAGGCACACAAACACTCCTTTTTATCTTTATTGCGGTTGCAATTTTTTCAAGAGGAAATATCCCCAAACTGAAAGTCTACCATTGGCATTGCTCCAGCAGTGAAGGCTGAATTGGACGCTCTTGTAAGCTGCACATCTGGCCTCTGCCAGGCAGCGCTGGCTTTAGCCTGCAGACATTGCTGGAATGGCCACAGCCTCACCCAGTCCCTACTCTGGCCTTTTGCTATCGTTTCCTCAAACAACATCCAGTGTGAGAAGGGTTTTCAGATGCTCCAAACTGAGTGGTCCAGATTGCTGACCTTTGTGGGTTGTTCTAACCATGCCCACGGACATTGCTTCAGAGTATTGACTTGGTCCCTTTCTCTGTGTTTTTAAAATACATGTTGTCATGCAATAACGTTCCTGCACCCAGGGGGAAAAGGCAAGATCTGGGCTTATTTCCGCATCCTCTTCTGAGATTGCTGTGGAACAGAAGAGTGAGCTTCCCAGCAATACAAAGACATTTCACAGCAGAATTCAAGCAACTGAAGTTTCAGAACGCATTGGGATGTGTTTGTATATGAGGTATTGCATTTTTCCTGTGAAAAATTGCATCTCCTTTCCCCTATTTTTATCCCTTGGATTTCTGCCGAATTTAAACTGCACTAGATATCCATCTCCCTTTAAATCAGGTCAAAGATGTTCCCATCTCAGGCTGTGAAAGAATGCATAGGTCAGGGAAGAAGGTCCTCACCCAAGTCAGTTATGCCTGGGCATGTTAAATAAAGTCTGGCCATCCAGAGAAAATAGTGCTGGAACAAATGTCTCTCAACACATATTTGTCAATGATGAAGAAGTTGAATTGTAGCAGACCAGGGTTTTTTTCTATACATCCTGACACTTGTTTCCTTAGGTGTTTCAATTCAAAATTTCCTAGCTGTCAAAAAACAGGTCCTTGAATTCATATATTTCTGCAGACTTGTCCATGTTGGTGAAATGCATTTTATGATTAAATGAAATGCAGCTATAATAATAATAATAATTAATAATAATATTACTATTACTAATTTTGCCCATCCTTATAGAAGTGTCTAAGGATTTAATGTTGGCCAAAAAGAAGCTGCCTCTAAGTGTGTATGCCCATTATGTTAACAAACTTTTTGTCCATACTTAGTGTGTTCAGCAGCATTTCTACTTTGAAGTAATAACCCTAACAGTTTCATGAACAGTAACAGCAACAATAATCAAAATTAAAATATTTTTGCTTACTCCACTGTATAAGTCAGCACAATCAAGTATCAACTGGAGCACAAGAAATTTAAGGTTGACCCTGTTCTTCTTGATAGAGTTAGGGACCAGTTAGAATTAGGGAACAGTTACTTTAATTAATTCTGCCAAGGGTGCAGATGCATCCTTGAAAAAGATTCCAAAAGGATATTGACCTATACAGTACTTTCTTCTAAGGGGCATATTCTGCATCTGCTTCTTGTACTATTTCATAATGAAAATGTGTTGATGCTTTGAAATTGCTGCATAGCTGCAGGAAAAATGCACTTAAACATCAAGCAGCAAAACAAAAAGTAAAAGCGAATTTGAAGTGACAGGCAGAGCTAGAATAGCAAATATGTTGTTCTGAGACTGGTATTTTATGTATGACCACTACTTGCATAAGTGATGATTCAGCACGAAGACTTTAATCAAGATTTGAGCCCCATGACACCAAGTGCCACAGTACATGGACATGAAATGTAGCCCCTGCCTCAAGCAATGTTCCAGCTTATAAGCAAAAGTAGAGTGGGAGGAAGAATGGAAGCAAAACCAAGCCAGGACTAGCACACTCCATCCTAACTCCATTTCTTATGGCTACCGCACCTCGAAATTAGTTTGACAAACCTATGTATGTCAGCTGTCTCTTTGATTTTGTTTGATTCTGCTTTTGAAGTCAAAGTTGGCAAATTTTCAAGACGCTTAGCTCAGGTCTGAAAATAACACTCTTAGCTAGGTTTTTTAAAATATCTTTTATTTGCTGAGTTTTTCAGAGAAGTTAAGCACCTAGCTCCCATCGTTTCCAAGGGAGGTAGGCTTCAGAGCCCTTTCAGAAAGATCGCCTCGCCGTTTGCAGTGCTGACTGCTGTAGCAATTACATTATTTAGAAGAAGGCAGAAAACTGCATGTACTGAAATGATCACTGGAACATGCCCTGACACAACTGCCTACTGCCAACTTCAACAAATCGGACACCACGCTGCAACACCACCACAATACTTAGTGACAATCTTCCCAGCTCCTTTTTGAAACCTGGGGTAGGGTTTATATAAACTAACTATAGATGTTGAAAACCTACAGTCCTAAATAAGCCAAAAATGGAAAATGAATTGTGGAAAAGAGGTACTTAGTGGTTTCTTTCATCTCACCCAAAATTAGAAGTCTAAAATAGGTCAGATGAGTCTCCATTTTACAGCAAGCTCTATCTGCATCTCAAAATCAATTACTACTTTTGGAAAACTACTCCTGAGTACCACTCCCGCGAACATTAACCCAAGCTTGGTACCCACTGGGTGACAAGAATGCTTGAGTCTCCCTCGTGAATCTAGAGCAAAGGGATTTAAACCATGCAAGTGCCAATTTAAAAATGATCCTATAAATAGACTGTGCATTACTCACTTGAAGCAATACAGTTCAGAAATACAAATCTGGGTCAGCAGTATCTTAAATGAACTGTACCATTTGTGAAACATAAAGCTTCATTTCTCATCTAATGAACAGTAGGTTGTTTGTTTTCTGGGTTTTTTTAATGATTGGCAAAATACTCAAAACTGTCCCCTTTTTAGATACTTAATATACACTTTGTGACTGCTATGAACTAGAAGACCCCTTCTAAGGAGTGAAAGGAAGAATCAGCAGCACATTGGTTTCAAACCTCTTCTCCAGTTGCATGCTAATAATGTATGTGTCACTTCTTTCACATATTCACCATGGAGAATAAAGGTAATTAGAAGCTACTTATGCCAGAGATATTTGTAGTTATAAAGAGGATATTGTGACCAATATGTGGTAATCAGATTGTGCTACTAATGTGCAGAATTTTAACAAAACAAAAGGCTTATCAAATCCATGTATATTTTGGGCAAGAGGACAAAGGACCAGAATCAGTCAGCATGTTTTGGGTTTTAGGGTTTTGCAGGACAGGATGTGGCTGCCATCATGGGGAGGGAGGCTCTGCAGCTGCGTGTGACTTAGGGCATACACCACAGTAGGCAGCACTATTAGAGGAAGGAGCTGCAGGCACCCTCTTGCCCTGGTATCACATTGTTGGTCACTGTGACACCTAGTTTTTACTGTTCTGGCATCAGTGGAGAACTGAGAACCCCACACCGAGGCTCCAAATGCGCTCAGTGGTTCTACGGAAATGGGACTCCAGAGGAGACCCTGTGAGTCCCAGAGCACGAAGATGCCTTGAACTACCCAAAAGGAACCACTGCTGAGGCTTGTGCCCTGTGTCACAAGGGAGGAGCCTCAAAAATGCCCCACCATGGGGCAGGGATGCCTTGCTCCTCCTTCACAGGCAGCAGCCCATTCGGAGACTCAGCCTGGAGGAGTTTCCCAAGAACAGGTACCTACCAGCTCTCTTTCGAGTAACTGACCCAGGTTCACTCATCCTGTTTTCAAACAGGGCAGAAGAATAGCGTTCATGCTATTCAAATGCCATCTTATTTATGTTACAGTCCTGGGAGAAGTTACCTGAGGCAAGTGTTCCCCTTTCAAGCATAATGTTCTAACTGCCCTCTTCGTTGGTTTGCCAGCTCACTGATTAGGGCACTTAACTAAAATATTTGGAAAAGAAGCTTAAATCTCCTGCTCAGACAATAGACCCTAAAGCTGTGACAACAATTTGCTGGAAAGATAATTTTAAAATACCACCACTAGACTGAAAACAGTAATAACAACCCTCTTTGGCTCTGTCTTAAAGGCAAGGTGAACCACAGCTTCATTTTGGCAAGGAATTCTGCCCAAAGATCTTCAGTTCACCCCAATAGCATCTACAGGATGGAGGAACTGGACATGGATTTCTCAGGTCCCACACCCTGGCTTGATTAGAAAGACCTAGCTAAACTGTAGTTGTTTGTGGGTGCTGAGAGATCCAGATGCATCCACCTGGAAAAATGTCTCAGCAATTCAGGCAAATACGAAAGCAGAAGCAAGTAAGTGGGGCTTTTTGAGACCGCAGTTTTAGACTAGTGCAGAATCACAGCACGTTTTAGATTTGGCTTGAAGTCAACAAACAACATGTTAACTCCTGATTTGTATCCCATTATAGCCAGCTCCCAGCAACAAAATTCTCACTAGCTTTGACTAGAAAAGGCTACAGCTCTCAATATAGTTGCTTATTTCTGTTCAGTAACAGAACGACCTTGCCTCATAATCTCAGACTGGGCAAACAACACATTTAAGCTGAGGCACTAACGGCAGAAGTGCCTACTGAACAGGACAATGTTTTCCAAACCAGGCTTGCTGAAAGCATAAACAAATGACAAATAAAATCAACGGATCCCTTTGTTGTGTAAAACTGGAATGGGTAAAAAGGCAGTCCAATTGATCACTGTTATGTTCAGTCTCTCTGGAGTCATTATGCCTGAGGAAAAAAAGAAAAACCCTATGAAAACCAGAGTTGCATAATGCCCTTCGGGTGATGTTGCTTACAAAGAAAGATACGAATCACTGTTGTTTTGCTACCTTTGAGTTGGACCACTAGCTTTAAAACCTTGTTAAACAGTTAAATAACATTCTTTTGTTTTATAAAAAAACGGTAATCTAACTTAGAGCTAACCTTTTTTTTTTACTCTGTGATAAAAGAAGCTAAGAAGGATAAATACGAAGGAAAGAGGAAGAAAGTGAATTTGAAGAAACAGATGTGAAGAAATAGTTAATATTCCTGAAAGAGTGCCTTGGCTCATAAAGGGTAAAGGTAGGAATGAGGTTTTTTCTTTTCTTTATTGGCATGATCCCATGAAAAAGAAAGGACTCAAAATAGTACTGGCCTATCTTTAGAGGCATCTATTTCATTTTGCCTTCTATGGAAAAGCTGAACAGAAGGGGAGGATCCTGGCTGCTCTCATTGAAGCAGTTTCAGTCAGAGTAAGAGTGAATAAAGAGCACAGCTGCCAGAAATAATACATTGCTGGCTAAAGTGTAAAGTCCAAATATTCATTTTCTTATTAAAATGGGGCTTTATTGCTAGTGGGTGCAAATAGGCTAGGAGTTTCATTTCTCCCTGTATGGAGAAACTAACAATGGAAAACATCATTCCAGTATCAGAGGCAATAGAAATAAAGCAAAGGTTCAATCTCACTGCCACAGAGACTGCGATGGTGCCGCTTCAGAATTCACTAATACCACACTGGGGACAAATCTTGGGAAGTTCTCTGTAGAATCCCCAGCAGAAATGCCGTAAATGCAGAAGATTCCTCAGTAAAACAGGTTAGTCACAATATTCTAAATGTCTTCATCTTTCAGGTTTGCAAAATTCACAGTAAGTCAGTATAAGATTATCAGGTTTGTTTTTTGTTTTTTGTTTTTTTTTTTTTTTTCAAAAGCTTTTATAACTGAGTTAACCACAGAAATGTGTGATTGATACAAAATCCAAACACAATAAAAACCCTACTGCTGCTTAAATGGTCAAATTCGGCCAAGCTAGTTTAAAGTTAATCTCTGCTTTTAGTCTACAACAAGCCCTGCAGCGGTGATCTTTACACAACTGTGAAATGAATTGCATGGCTGAACTATTGGCCTGGCCTACAGGGATTGAAGGCCACGACTGCTCTTCCCATTGGCCACATCCAGTACGGGATGAAGGTGTTTCTGAGTTAAGCACTTCTCTACCTCACATTTAACAACTAGCTCCTAGCTGAGAATACAGAGCTACATGCCTACAATCATTGTAGGGGGAGAATTAGGTGATTCAGAATGGCTTTCTAATCAAACGCACGCATTGAGCTGCCTAGAGCTAGGAAATAAGAATAACTGTTCAGGCACAGACCTGGGAAGCATATCTAAACCCTTTCCTTTCTCTTGAACATATCCAGGCTTCATGAAACAGCACTACTCAGGGTCACCAGGACACCTTCTCCAAGATGTGCACCCAGAGCCTTCCTTCAAAGAACTGTGTGCTTTCACTGAGATATCCCGCTGGCGGTAGCTCGCTTCCATTCACAGCTGGGATGCAGGCTACCACCAGACCCACGTGAGAATGGCATAGTTGCAGGACACACACCCCACACAAACACTGGAGAGCTGCAGTTCAAGATCCAAACTCCTTTCTTGCAGTCAAAACTCACTCACAGTTTTTCTCAATAAAGATAAAACCAATAATAATTATACTTCATCAGCTTGAAGCAAGTTACTAAAGTATTACAGTCCTTCATCAGCTACCTGTTCTCCACCCACAGGCTGGATAACATTCTCTTTCTGAGCATCACCTCTCTCTCTCACCTGGGCATTGCCTTCAGCTTTTCTCTTGCACCCTGTTTTCACCCTTTGGTTTCCTGCCTAACATTCAGCCATAGAGCCTGTTACAGTGTCCGTCTTCTCTGAAAGATTTGCAAATTTGGTCCCAGCAGAACGAACAGCAACGACAGCTTCACAGTCACAACTCGGCCACGGAGAGACTCATCTGGGGCCAGGATTTCACTGGTGGAGCTATCCACTGTATAAACAACAGAAAGGTGATCCAAGCACCAGAGCACTTTGAGTCTAACTACACACCAAAAAATGGCAGGAAGGTACAAAGGGAGCAAAACTGATCATTGCAAGCAACACCACCTGCCTGACCCTTGTGAATTAATTGTCACTATGGGAACTAATTCAGGAATGCCCAAATAGCTCCTATTTCAGGTCCTTTATAATAAGAGCAAAGTTTGAGCTGGCCCAAAGCATTCTCAGGGTTTGTTGAGTATCATCACAGATGTCCCTGACAAGGCCTGTTGGCTTTACTTCAAAGAGAAGCTACTGCTACCCTCCCGCAGCCCAGCTCCCAAGTGACGGAAGCAGCTGGGCTTAGTTAAACAGTTACCAAGCAAAAGTCATCTTCTTGCTCTGCTGTGCAAAAGGCTGTTCTAAATATTATTTCCACTACTTATTTAAGTCTACTAAAAGGGCAAAACATTCTCTTGAGAATAATGCTTTGGTTCAGCCAGTCAGTAAATAATGTGTTTTGAGTATTGCTGGCCTATCTTAAGTAAGATTTATCATTAGGTCTTTATTCATTAAGCCTCTAAGTTTTGCTTTATTTTTTTTATTTTATATTTTTTATGGAAAGAGATTAAATCCTTCTATAATTCATAGACTTACAAATAATTTATAGTACAGTATTACCTATTTTTTAAGCCTACTTCATGGTATATAAAAATGTCTCTTCATGTTTTTGGAAAGTTATGACATGAAAACCATAGTCTCCTAGGAAGAATCCTCCGCAGTGAAGACTAATTCAAAAGTTCTGTGTTCTGAAGACGGGCTTTTATTTATTTCAATTTGATTTAAAGACTTTTAACAGGTTGTTCCATTCATCTTGTGTTTGTTCTAAGTTGTGGATTTCCCTTGATTAAAAATCCCAGCACGTAAATTTCAGTTTTGGGTCAGCTTTCTTCACATCCAGATGGAGCAGGGGTCTAGCTAACAAGCTACATGTTCCTCACCTGGGATAGTTTTTCAGCAGTCCACAGGCATCAGATAAACTATGGGTATTTATACCAGTGGAGGACCCTCATCTGTGCTTTTATTGACGGTGCATTTAAGCAAAACAAAGTATGAAAATGTTTATACTCTACAGAAGACTTTGAATCCAGCCTTTCCCCTTGATAACATTTCTAGTCTTAACATAGAAACCCCTCCACACTGTCCTGAACTTTAACATAGACGGATGTTTGAATTAGTTTCTTCATGTATCGCAGAATTTTATTTTAACGGTCTCAGTTCCTATTTAGATTTGATTAAACTTAGCCTCACACTGACACTAGAGGACATTACTCAAGTAATTAAAGCAGCAGCTATCTATTATCTCCTGGTGGATCAGAATTAGAATGCTCAAATAAACATTTTACAGGTTTGAGAGCAAGCTGAGGAAACGATCTATATGTTTGTAATCTGTCTATCTCCCTGTCCCTTCTGGAAAGGAAAGGAGGCAGTATGTGAAAGGAAAATGCCTTCAAAAGGAGGAGAGGAAAGCCCAGAAAGGGGTAAATTAATTGCTTAATATAATCTGTGTCATTCTATCATTGACCTTTCTATTTCTCCATGCCTGCCTGTACTCCCTTGACGTTCATATAGTATCCAGTAATAGTAGCATGTTATTTATTGTTGGTTAAAAGCACTAATAAGTTCAGATATTATACTTTCTATTGACATTTAGCCAGCAAAGAGCAGACCGGAGAATGACGCAGTCCGAAAGCACTAATGCACAGTATTGATAGAAGCGCTGGAACACACACCGAAAAATCAATCTATTGCTTTAGTGACTGATGCCTGCTTATTTTGCAATTTTCACTGCCCTCAAATGTTCTAATTACTTTAGTTATATCTATGGTGTTTGAACAAGTTTGTGCTGAATGGCTTTGTGGCTTCATAAATCACCATCAAGTATTAAAAAAGCCTCAGCCATACAAAGAAATCTGCAGTAAAATGCTGTTCCTAAGTTCAAACAGAAAACATTTAAAAGTGAGAATTTGTCTTGAATTTTGCCACAGTTCCTGTAATGGATGCAGATCCTAATTAGGACTGGAAGAATTGGTAAAACCACTGGCTCACAAACAATGAAGGTCTCAGCAGCGGAAGGAACAGAATCGTCACACGCCTGGTGCCTAAACACTGTATTCAGGTCCCCCAAAATAATAAAAACGATTTCAAACAGCATTGATAAATGCAATAGAAAGTACGTTTGAGCGTCTGGCTCTTTCACTTATGTTTCCCGAGGTGGGTTCACACTGAGCGAAGGCTGAAACTCTCATGGATCTGTGCTGCCACACATTTGCAAGACTTGAAGATCAGAGAGTTTTAAAGACCTAGTTGTTATTACAAGATTCACAGTACGGTTAGCAGCCTTGGTTTCTTGCATTTTATTCACAACTGAATAATTACTCTGTGCTGTGATTCTGCATAAGTCATTTCCTGTCCAGGAAAAGATGGCAGAATTAATGTTAAATATGGAATACCCAGGAGTGGTGATAAATTCAAAGTGACTCTGAAGAGTCATACCCAGCAAGTCCAAAAAAAGAGTGAATGAGTCAGAAATTTTAACATCAGAAAAACAACTCATTCAGATTTAGCCTAACACGGAAAAGCAATTTTTGGAATATACAGGTAAATATGTGCCGTTTCATTTCCAGAACCCTGGACTCACAGACATTAAACCTGGAAACATGGAAAGGAAAGAACATACAGCATATAAAGAAAATAAATTGGATCCAATGAGGAAGTCAAGTCCGTAAAGATGACAGGAGGGAAAAAAGGAACAATGTGCAATTGATCAGAAAAGTAAAAGCGAAAAATGTACTGTAATTAAAGTGGCAAGACAGCTACTTGATCTTAATTGCAAATAATCTCTCTGTGTTTAGCAGCTCTTCCAGGACTGAAACAAATATGTTTGTTCTCTAGATTAAGAATGTTCTAACCGTTTAAGACAGAAATTTCTGTCAAGTGTTTAGACTTCTGCAGTCAAAACTAAAGCAGCAGATGTGCTCCAGCAGCCAAGCTTCTTACGAGCTGCAATACTCTTTCTAGAATAAAGCTGAAAAAAAGATTTAAGAGCAGTTGAAAAGTAGCATTTTACTTGAATGTAGGTCAAGAATCCATAAAGGTTTTTTTTTTTTTCTTTGAGTATGTTAGGCACGCATAGTGATCTATCCTCTTGTTTCTCGAATCTAGAATTTTGACATGGTTTCCTAGGGTCTGATTTATTTCTACAGTATATCATTTCTGCACTAGTGTGGCAACATTGGTTTTAACAACAAGAAGACTTTTGAAAGAGCTGTTTAGTAGTGAATCACAAAGCCTGCAATACCCAGTTTCTTTCATTGCTCTCTCACATTGTTATTCTGCAGTATTCAGAGCTTGGATATAACAACCCAGAAAAAAAAAAAAAATTAAACTCCTACTGCAGCCTGTGAGTCACTCATTATTTTGTCACAGTTCTACTCTCCAATATAACCCTATGGCATTTTGCTGAATTTTTCTTCATCAGGCTATTCAGAAACCAAATAGGGAATTCAGGATGAGCCTGTTTCTGACAAAAGCCTCCTCTAAACTTCAATTTGCATACTTGACAGGGAATGAAGGCTGTAGAATAGAGTCACCAGTTGCACTTCTTTGAAGGCATTGAAACAATATCTGGAGCCAGGTTCAGTTCTTCGTCTCCTTAGGGAGGAAGAGAGGATACGGAGAAGGGTTTTACAGTGCTCTGGGAATCTGTCTAGGGACCGGTCCATGCTCTGGGCTTGAGAGATTACAGCACGTTGCCCACTGTCCTATTCTGTCCTTTGGCTGGTTCCCCAGAAAATCCTTATTCTGGGAACTGCAAGAGAAGGGAATTATATTTTATTAAATCGGTAATTTCTGTATTGTGTCAGCTCTCCATAGGGAAGCTACTTGAGGCTCAGACAACGTTTTAAATCCTTGTAAATACTAGCAGGAAGCAAACTCAAATTCAGGATTTTGCTGGCAACAATATGTGGTGGTGGTTGGTGGAGTGGTCAGAGCGAGGTTCGGACGTATGGGAGAAGAAGGAGACTTGAAAAGTCACAGAGAACTCATTTCACATATCTGAATCACAGCTGTCTGCTGGGGCACCTTCTGTTGTGAGGAACTTGAGGTAAGGCTGGGATGCCTTACTGGGATGCTAAGGCTGCCTCTCAGCATGTGTCTCTCGTGAGCAGTGAACAGCTTTGATCATAAGGATACTGCTTGAGGTGTGGGAGCAAGGGTGCGTGGGCTGCTTCTGGGAGAAGTTCCCTCTAACACAGACTGTGAAGGTCATCAGATTCGGCTCTCCACCAACCTGCTCTGACGGGCAGTGCCCTTCCCAGACAGCTGGCAGGACATATGGGTGCAGCTGAACCGCCTTTAGGCTCTGTGCTTGTCAGGACATCCCCACAAGTTCCTGTGGCAGCAGAGGCTAATTCCGTCAGTGACAATGTCAGCATATATCACCAGTGGAAGGGAGCCGTGAAAGGGTGCTCTACTTGTCACAAGAGAACTGGGTAGATCCCCGTAAGATGTGGGTGTTATGCATATATTCGCTGCAGCTGAGGTTCATGTGCCTAAAGTGGAACAGCACCTCTACAGCTGCAATAATTACAGGAACTGTGAGCAACTCCATTAATAATTTCAGCACAGCTGGATGCCTCACTTTCTCAGAACCCAGTGATGATAACTGGTATGTCATGGACAGTGGCAAGTTGGGGGGTGTTTTCCAAAATTTCAGTAACAACAGCAGAAGGTACTTGACAGTACTGAACTGGTCATCTATTCCCATACAGGTCCAGCATATCAAATACCCAAAGGGTAATACTGGTTTCTGAAATAGGCTGGGCCTAGAAAAAGAGGTACTGCTGCTCCGTACCCCATACTAACTCCTGGAAGAAGGCCTTGTGAACAGACTCCTGAACCTTGTACCTGGAAAACAGCAGCCCACTGACATGGAGGCCAAGAGGCAAATTTAGGGTACAATCAAGATGCAACGGGGCTGATATGGACAGCAGATTTCATTCTAGAGTGAATACACATGGAATAATCCAACCGTTTGAATCCCTCTCCTGGGCCTGGAATCAGCAGGTGTTCTTTAAAACCACGAGTGCTGCTGACCTGTCATACATACATACAGCACCAACCAGCTCTTCATTTTGGGTCAGTGCCGTAAACTGGGGGATGATACCTGCTGGCTCAATCACAGTTCACACAAAGGCATTTGTGATTAGTGCCCAGCGTTGCACAGCCTTGAGCAAATTACAAATGTCCTGGTGCAGTAATCCAATGACTTGCAAATTTTTCTGTTCTCTTTCTCTGTGGCTGAAGAGTCCGGCCTTGCTGTGATATCTTCTTTCTCTGTCTTGTACACAAGGTTTGGGCCCAGTTTATTTCCACTGATTAGAAACAGTTGTTGGAATATTATTCACCAGGGGCTACAATTTAGTGTAACATCACTACAGTGCGTATACATTCAATAAATTAAATAAATGAATGAACAAATAATACCTCCCAGCTCCACACACAAGAGTCATGTGTATCACTGTGCTGTACAGTGTCACGTCAACTCAGCAAATCCTTTTTCCTCTCACAATATTCATCATTATACCACCCAGGGTTCATAAAGCACAATTTAGAGATAATGGGAAAAATACAGGACACAACATGTTTCTGGCTGATAATATTGATTCCAGGTGTTCTGAGAAAAAATTAATTCAGTCATATGTTCCAACTACAACACTGCTTATCCCTTTTATGAATGCTTGTTGAAACAGCTCCTAATATTCTGCAGACCCCAAACCACAGATCAAAACTAATTACAAAAATTAAGCTAATTGTTTAAAAGCTTGCAGCAGAGTGCAGATTAGAGACACCAGCAGCTGCACAGCATCACCTGACTCTTTTCTCGCCCATGTGGAGTTTATGAGAGGAATGATACTTAGCTGAGAATTAATAAATTCAGCAGATATGGACTTAAACTTTTCCCAGGGTACTATACTTCTAGTCTTGGAGCCTAGCTAAGTCACAACCATGATGTCCTCTCCTTTTTTAAAACTTACACGTAACGTATATCAACAAATGCAAAAAAGTTCCATTTATTTCAATTGGTACCTTAACCACAGTACTAGTTAGTAGGGCAGCTGAATTATTCATCAAAAATCCTGTCTGGTTAGTCTGCAGATCTTCAGCAACTTGATTCATATTTGTGCAAGTGAAAAAAACGGTTGCCCAAGCAGTTCACTTGTGGCCAAATCTGAATTTATGACACACTCGTGAACTGTTCTTTTTGGCTATATCACTGACACTTTGCCATTGCTATTCATCACGTAAAATGTGTTATCTCCTGCTATGTGCTGTTATGTTTGTCTCATGACTAACTGCCATTGTTAAGCACGAGAACATCCATACAGACGTTGCACATCAGAGACGAGTCCTTGGATAAAACTGCATTTCTGTTACATAAATAAACAGTTCAAGGCCACCACACAGACTGTTAAAATATTTCCATATTATTTTCTAGTGTTCCAAAAAATTAACTACTTATTTTTAGAAGACCAAAAATTTAATCACCTCTGACTATAAAAACAGTGCAATGCAAGAGAACTGCTATGGAAGACATCTTCACCTCTGGAATCAGGACCAGCAATATCAACTTCCTTGAGCCAAACACTGAAAATATACTGGGCAGGAGAAAGCAAAGATTCCCTTGTGCTGCCCCCAGTGCTGATGAGTTAGGGTACTCTTCCTGCAAACCTCATTCAGAGTTAAAGCCATGAGTGAAAAGACAAATGTGCTAGCCATAAATCTCACTTGAATTTTCCAAAATTAATCTGCTTTTGTGCTTCAAGAATTGTTTAGCATGTATGGCTTGTAGCCTTTCCTATACAGAAGGGATGATTTGGCTTAAAATTCATATCAAAGGCATGGTGGCTCTTGATGAATCAGATTTTAGATGTGAATAAAAGTGATCTAGGATTTGCACAAGCAGTCAGTCTATGTGTTCATATTTACTAATCCTGGCCTTAAAAAGAATAATTGACAATGACATACCAGGTAGTGAATCTGAATTTCCCTGGTCTTCTGCATAGCATGAAAGTAAGCAGGTTTGTTCTGCCACTCTACAAGGAAGTAGTGAAAAGCAGTCTGACAGCAGAGCTGTTTAGATGTTCTTCTTGTTTGTTTTGTTTCTGGATTACTCAAGTACAGATTTCCTTGTGAGACATAATTCTGATTTAAACTTATTCTCATTTCAATTTTGCTATGAGACTATTTTGGAGCTACTTCGGATCTGATTAAGTTGCTTTCTGAAGATAGTAAGCAAATTCCACTGCAGAGAAAACAAAATAAGCTAATTTTTATCTATGAAACTCTGTAGTGCTGCTGTCTTTTTTCAGTTTATACTAGAATTCATCTGACCAGACATTTCTATTTCTTTGTCCTGTCTAGCTGAGAATTGACAGTATGTAGTATGTATTCTACTATCATGGGAGTGAAACTGTGCACGTTTCATGAAAATTTCCTCTCCTTGTATCGAATTCATAGCTAGTTACACGGCTTTTATCATAAAGTGACAACAGTCCCATAACTACATAGAATTTACATCTCTTCCTTGAGGTTTTGGGTTTTTGTTGGTTTGGGATTTTTTTGGGGTTTGGGTTGGGTTTTTTTTTTTTTGCATTACACTAACTTTAAAGCAAGCATGTGGGTACTTATAAGGCCTTCTGCAAATGAGTGAAAATGTATGCAAATGGCAATCTGATATTCCTTTGTAGAAGACATTGGGAGGTATAGTAACTTGAAATTCACATTCCTACTTGCTTTTGCCCTCCAATTTGTTGAAAATACCCAAATGGAATTTGCTGAGTTGTGTATTTACCAATCCTAACAGGCTGCATGCAGAAGGTTTTGAAGATAAACCAGCCTTTAGCAGCTGGAAGAACAATGCTAACCGCTGTACTATGTAGTAGTTTTCACAGCTTAACTAGAACAAACAGTCTGATCCTTCGGTATGGAAAATCTCGCTTTGTCAATATTCACAGGGCACTGGGTTTATTTGTTTAAGATTTAAAAATGTACAAGGTGTGCCACTTGTTATATTCATGTAGTATACTCAGGCATAATGTTTTAAGTAAGGATCTTCAAATGACATTTGTTAAGAGCTAAATATAACTATCATTAAAAAAATATATATTAATCTCTTTTCTTGTGAATTTTGTAAATCTTTTTGTCTGTAGTGGGAATGGGCAAGCCAGAAACTGAGAAGTTTGTTTCCTGTATAAGTTTTTTCCGGGCACCTACTTCCAAGTTTTACAAAGCTTCTTATAGATAACATATATTCAAAATGAAGACAGGTGAATCCTAAACTCTGTGTTCACTTTTAGCACACTACTGAGAAACCATTGCCGTTGGGGGAAGGAGCTCCCACCAATCCTAAATTAAACTTTCACTGAAGGATGAAATATAGGAGAATCAATGCATAATCCACATTATTAGTAGATTCTGTGACAGGAAGTTTCTCTGTTAAAATAGTCCAACAGCAACAGCACTCTTCTCCCCTGTTTATGAAACTGTATGCCTTACCTATGAATGACTACTAGGTTAAAACATCAGATCAGATGGGGAGTTAGGAACATGACTATCCCAAATAATAAACTCAACAACTTAAATACAAGTCAGCCCTCAGGTTTTCCACTGATTAGATATGAAAATGTGGGGGAAATATGAATGCCACCTGACAGAGGAAGGCAGCACTGGCATATTGCGGCCATGAGCCGCTCAGCCAGGAGAGTCCAAGCTGTTGGGGTTGACAATGACAAAGCCTTGAGTCCTTGTGCAGTTTCTGAAGACAGCTACTGTTCACAGCATGGGAAGTCTGACAAGTGTAGTGTCCATAACAGCTGTGTAGAGACCACACTCAGACGTGTTTCTTCCTGCCAACAACCTTATCAGCCAAGTTGCATGATTTTTCAGCAAAATAAATACAACATTAAAGGCCAAGAGCAAGGCATGGAGGTGGTAACATCCTCCACAGCTTTATCTATTTAAAAGCTAGGCCTGTAGTGTAAAGCAACTGCTTTGGCTTTCTACAGCTGGTTGAAAAGATGACACCTCAAACAGGCACTTAATTCCACTTGCTTCAGACACACTTTAGCTAGCTGGATTGTCCTCCAGAGGTTAGTCTCCCTCCATTGACCACAGAAAGAGCTTCGGTAACTATGTTACACTAGATGTCTAATTCAAATTGCTGAGGTTAGTGAGCTGAATCCCATTTCAATTCCACAACTTCAAAAAGGTGGGGAGCTGGCTTGAATGATCCTTTTTTGGTTATGCTGCTAGTGCTGTGCCTGAGCAGATAATTCTATTGAGCTGTCTACAATGACTCCAGAACTTCTCTTGAGTGCTTGCCATTAATTTAAAGGTGAGTTGTGTGAGTAGTTTAGATTGTTCATACCAAAAGTCCATTACCTTTGTACTGAATTTTATCTATTTAAACAAATATATATATGCCTTCCTTTCTCTAAATGACTGTGGAAATAATGTAGTGTAATAATCTGAGTCTGATCCATGATGCTTTTTAAAAACCTGTGTGTGCTAGTACACGTGGGAAAATCTCTTGACTCAGATTTTCACTGCGTATGCAAAGAATAACAGAGATGCAGATTCAGATGATGAAATTAATAGATTAACAATTAAGGCAGTCTGCCTCAGGAATTCTGAAGAATAACAGCTCCCGTCATTAAACAGTATTATTTTGAAGTATGTAAACACACCTTGTGTTCATCATCAGACCACAAATAAATATTATCAAGAGACACGAAACCGGGACAGATGGAGCACAAGCCCAAGAGTCGGTTAACAAATAAATTAATCAACATTCAAATTAAAATAATTATAACTCTGATCACATAAAAATACTGAGCTGTCAGATCTAAGCTTTGTTTGGAAATACAGCATTTGCCCATATTGATGGATGGAAGAATCAGAGTAACTACTGACTTGAAAGCTCAAAGTCTATTAAACACATCATCTCTGGATTCTACCTTTGTTCACTGACACATCTGAGTGACATTTGATTAATGGTTTGGTTTTCTTAATATATTTAGTGTAATCTCTCCCACAATGTGATTAACTGTACAAGAAATGCAGATGAAAACATGTATTCAGTGTTTTGCAAAGGGTTGCAGATGGGGATTGTTACCTTCAACATTTGTAGCTATCTAGGCATAGAAAGAGATCATCCATACTCAGTAGTAGACTACCAGGGTTTTTCATACCACATGTAATGGACATGCATAATAGATTTCAGAATAAAAACTAATCATCTCATCAAGCTACCCAGAGACAATAACAATCCCTAATAATTAAGGAAGGGGAGAAACAACTCATTATACAATGCTTAATATGAAGTTTGGAGGATATAATTACAAAAAGTTCTCACTTGGGTTTAGTCAGTAATCAAGGTCAGACATGTAAGAGTAACCTGATTCTGTAGAGAGATGCATACGTATAAATGCTCACATGCACATGCACACTGACAAGCACAACTTGTGAATAGCATAATTGAAATCAATGGGCCTATTCACAGGGTCTATGACTTATTTACTCTGTGGTTTCTCTAAAATGGTCTGGTAGCGAGATTGCTCTGAAAGTAGTCATCAAGTGCATTTACATTCACTACAATGATGTAAAAAGGCCTCAGTTTAACCAGGAATAAGGCCCAGGGTACATTAAGTTAAATACATACATAAATCTTGGCTCAATCAGAGCTTAAGAGCATCATGCAAAAGATGGTACTTTCAGATGAATTAATTTGATATAAGCAGTTAGTATAATTCATGTTACAAAACAAGTATGAATAAGGCAAGAAATGTATATTTAAGGAAAATTACTCTGAAAAAGCTCATTGGTTTCTGATTATTATTTCTCTTGTGCCCTTTCCTACTTCACTGTATTGTAAGTACATGTTGATACCTTGTATTCCAAGGAAAATGAAAGCATGTTAATCTCTTTGCTTCAATTTACTGTTCCGTAATTTCATAGACCAGGAAAGCTTCCTCTCCCCTCATTCTTTCTCCAACAGGATGTATCTTCTGAGCAGCAGAATAGAAGTCAAGTTTAGTTACCGTTTAATTTCTTATGGACCTCCCATGCACCTGTCCCAGCACAGAACTGCTGATGAGAAATGAGGCTGCTCATTCTCCTTGCCACACCGTTACACGTAGAGGACAGTGTCTATGTTCTGCAACCGCAACTGCACACTGGACAATCCTCTCCCATGTCCGCACTGTGACAGCACCTACCCATGCACGAGCCATTTATCACATTCACAAAATGTTTGTTCTTCATACACGTTTGGCTCCTCTTATGGAAATATTATTATGTTGGTTTGCCGTCACATCTCCTCGCATACGGAGAACATTAATGAATTAATGTATCTGCCAAAGACATCGATTGAATCCACTTGTCTTCTGTCAGTCACCAGTTATTAGCCATGAACAAACTCGTCTCAATTTGACTTACTAGAGAGTGGTTTATGTTGCTGGCATTTTCTCATTCTCCTCACCATTTTCTTAAAAAAGAACCAGATAGGGTAAAAATCAAAGTGCTATACCTACACTGATACAACTGAAGTAATGCAGCAGCCCTTCCCAGCTGGGCAGGGTTACAGGGGTATTGAGGTATGTGAACATGATTGCATGTGTGTTTACATACTTATCATTAAAAGATATTCCTATAGTGGGAGGCAAATAAGCTACTGAAGTAAGCATATGCATGATACTGAACCTACACCCATCCTAGTCAAGCTATATTTAGTAAAAATACCAGTATGTCAGCATATAGGGAAATAAAATCTATAGAGTTTGGCAGCTTAGTAAATTGGTATAATAAACCCCGTATATGCCATAGCTGTCACTATGGCAAAGGAATATGCACTAGCTTAAACCACCTCTGTTGAAGTTTAGCTGATCACATTTCACTTTGCAAGGGGACTGGTTAAGCATATGCATACGGCCAGTTAGTGAAGCTCATGAAAAGTTAAAGCAGTACACCGACAGCTAGGTTGTTCAAAACATTCAATTGCATGTCTCTAACTTTCATTAAAATGAGATGGGAACTACTAATGCCAAATTTTTGTCTCTAACTTTTCCAGTTACAAAGAAAACTTTGTCAGTGTACTTTGTAACTAACCAACATGGCAGTTTCAAGTTTTTAAATTACAAGAATTGACATCGCCAAGAAATGCGGATAGCAGTGCCAGAGGATGAAAGCTCAGATGCTTAGTGGTGGCTGTTTAAATACACTATTTATTAATTTTGCTCACAATGGTGGAGCAAGTATCATATTTGGAAGGCTGACACAAAGTACTCTTCTATATTTTGTTGCCTTAACTGAGTATTCTCCAGGGAGTCCAATTCTACAGTAATGGCAATGTCCAACCCAGGTGGACATCTGAGTTGCAGTGAGAAAAGCTGGGATCCCTGTGTACAAACAGCCAGATTTAAACTATGGAGTTACATCTGTAGATCCTAGAAAACTGACATGGATCACTTTCAGTGCATCTATCCAGTCTATCATGAGTAATGTTACACAAGGATGATTAAGCGACTGGATCATCTGACATATGAGGAGATGCTGAGAGCTGGGAAGCCTGGAGGATCTTGCCAGTGTGCATAAATACCTGATGGGGGACAGCAAAGAAGATGGAGTCAAATTCTTCTTAGTGGTGCCCAGTGAGAGGACAGGAGACCATGGGCACAAATGGAAATATAGGAAATCCCACTTCAACAGATAAAAAAAAAAGAAAAAAAATCAATGTAAGTGTGGTCAAACACTGAACCAGATTGCCCAGGGAGATTGTTATGTTTCCACCTTGAAGATGCTCAAAACTCAGCTGGACACACTCTTGGGCAACCTGATCTAGCTGACCCTGATTTGAGCAAGGAGGTAGGCTAGGTGATCTCCAAAGGCGCCTGTCAACCTCAGTCATTCTCAGATTCTATGATTCCACATTGACATGCTTCAAAGTGAGAATTAATTTGTCTCTGGAGCTAGGAAGATTGCAACACTTTCTTTTCCTTCAGTTACCTTCTCCTCCTGCGCCTTTGTATCAGCGCTGTTCTTTGCCCAGACTGCGATTATTTCCCTACTCTCCCACTGACTTCAAAGGGAATTAGACCATGTTCTAAAGGACATAATGTTAAGGTGTCAGAGATGTCCACTGTCTCCACTGACGAAATCAGTGGGAATGAGATACTCAGCCCACATGTCGATTCAGCTACATTCCTAAAAATCTTTTAAAAACATTTATATCCATGCATATATCCAGCCCTGATAGTCTCCTGACCTGAATTAAGTTCTTGTGCGGTTAAGAAGTCATCCCCTTTGTGGATCTGCAGCTTTATTCACAGCATTTAATCCCTTCAATACTTTCCCATTTTCTGTATTATCTGTTGTGGCCAAAGTCATATTTCTGAAGATGTGACTTTTACAAGCCCTTGTTAACTATATTACATTGACTCCTGTTTTCCCTCTTTACTTCCTCCCCCACCTCCAGCTCGATTTTCTTACAATTTCTCTTTTCCTGTCAAAGTAACATTTCTTTAATAACCACAAGACTCCTTTAAGCATGAAAAATCCACCTGCACTGAAGCTTACAGGACTTCTACCTGGAGTTCAGCAGTAAAAGCTGAAGTTGCTTTATAGCGGTCAAAGTTGATTTTGATTCTGACAGGAACCAGTTCAAGGTTTTGAAGATCTTTGCATGAACTGATTACGTGCCAAGTAATTGTGAAAAATTAGCACCGGAACACCTGAATAAGGTATTGTATGGTCTTATTATAGGCTCTCTCTATATATATACAACAGAGAGCACAAGAGAGCAGGCATATGATTGTATACATATATATACATAATTTAAATATACATATATACTTCATTCATATATATATACACACATATGTATATATGTACACAAATACATATATGTGAATATATATACACACATACTTCACTCAGTTCTAATCACAATATAGTTCACTGATTTTGGTAAATGTAACTATTATTTCCCTGTAACGAAAACACATCTGCATGACCAATTAGAAGGCAATATTGGATACTGTCGACTTCTCTTTACTGTACTGCAGGTGCACTTAAAAGTGCAACACTTCCATGATTAAATTCTCCCTGAGGAAATAAAGGAAGTATTTGTTCTTCATTAGCATTTTTGCTAGATGGGATCCCACAATCCAGTCTCAGGAACAAATGAGGCATTTTCACTCATCACTGCAGGTGTAGTATATTTGTGAAATAGGCTTTTAAGAAATACAAATTAAGCAAAAGCTATGAAAAAAAATATGCGGATGGGAAAAAAATCCCAAACTACTGATAAGAGTGCCACTCGTCTTTGGTAGAGCACTCTCCTGGAAAACCTCACAGCGCAGGGCTTGAAGTCACACCCTGACTGCACTTGGCTGGCAGCAACTACGAATCCCTGCAGCTGAATGCCTGTGATTTGTTTGTAATCTATACCAAGCAGGTTACTGGTTTTAAGCATTGTCTGGTGCCTCACTGCTCCCATCACAGATTCACTCCACTAACCTATGTTGTAACCTTGGCAGAGAGGACAGTTTGCGGTGGGATAAAAACCGACCAGCTCCTTTAGTCCCGAGGGTACTTTTCCAGACCACGTTATAAGGGTAGGGTGGTGATTTTTTTATGGCAAAGCATCTCTTCAGACACAATACATTCAGGCTGAGAAGCTGGTAATCCATCCGCTGTCATGAGCAATGTGTTCCCAGGCAAATAAAGATTTCAGTCAGCTGAGTTGTCATCCTCTCCTCTCCTCTCCTCTCCTCTCCTCTCCTCTCCTCTCCTAGCCCCCTTCCCTACACCTCCCCCCCCAATAATTAGTGATGGAAATGCCCTTAAATGTGGTTAGCTGTCTTCATCAAAGAGTCTTTTACCGTAAAAATCAGCAGGCTTCATCCTGGATAACATGCCATCCAGAGTACTAAGGAAAGACTGAGCATGGAATCAAATAAAAACAATTCTCTGGGAAATTTTAATGTTTCAGTATATGCCTTGCTTCTCATCAGAAACTTTTAGAAGAATATTAAGTTAAAAAATTAATACTGACTAAAGACTACTGAAGCATTTCTTTTCCAGGAAAAAGCAGTCTTCTTAATTTATGTAGTACATGATATATTGTGGTATATTATATAGAGGATGATATATTAATATGACTGAAATATCTAAACAAAATGAATTAGAAGTAAAAATAAAGTCTTTTTATGTTATCAGAACAGACCCTTGGAAAGATTTACCCCAGAGGATTTCATTAGAACTGATTTATTCACTTGAAATATTTCCATTTCAATGAAATCATGTTTTCCGATGGAAACACTTTTCTTCATTTTCTTAATCACCTCTCTTCAGTATTTTGTTAAATCCTAAAGCACATTTCTCAATCTTTTCTTCCTGGAGGGAAATGTTAACAAGTCCCACACACGTTTCATTTGCTTAAACTTAGAGATACTTATAATATTTCTTAGATAATTTTGCACATTCCTTGTCAGAAAGTTATTGAAATTAATCGTTTTTAAGCCATTACTGAAGAATTTTTATTTAATAATACTCTACTTACTAACTTTAAACACTGGATTTTTTGTCTTAATTTTATGTTTCACACAAGCGATTTCTGAATTCCTTGAGAAACTACATAGATTCAGAGTCCAAGCTACCATTTCTGTTGCCTGCCATAGATATATAGTCAGATGGAAATTTAACGTTGCGTTGTTAAATGTTTCCTTTTATCATACTCTCATGAAATATTAATAATATGCCTGAAGAGGTCAGACCTTGTTCCTATGCAGTACTTTTTTCTGTAAAGCTGTCATAAAATTCTTTTTTCTTTATTATCTCATTGGTAATATCCTGGGCCCGCTCTTCATTTTTTATGCATGCATACCATTTTCTTTCATTAGGCACAGTTTAACTCTTCTGCAAAGGCTGGTCCATGGCACACAGATGAGGGGGAAGAAACCGTTTGAAGAAACTTTTGACTGGTTTGCTTCCCTCATCTAGGTGCTTGTTCCCATCACCACTTCATGATTCGTTTTTCCACTGGCTCAGCAGTACCTATGGAATTGCACTGACTGCAAGGTCACTGAAATGAAGGGTTAGTTTGGGGAGGGTTCCTATTTTAATAATTTCTGTGACGTGCAGTATGACCCCAAAAACTACTCCGTCTGTAGCATTGCGGGTATGAGGGAGACGAATCAGTAGTGGGATGGATGGGAGATGAATGAAACTTGATAAGCCAGTTTTGCTGCTGAAACCCAGCTGCCCCTGAACTATGGCTTCAGGTAACTTTGCTACTGTTACGGTAATTGATGGTTTGGAAGTATAAGGGCTACATGTCAGCTATTTAATTTTTAGTTTTGTGCTTGACCAGTGTTAAGTGATACAGGGTAAACAAACCAACCAACCTTGAATCCTTTGCCCGGACATGATTAAAATCAAACATTTGGCTGATGAAAATCAACGGAATCCCATGACCTTTTGGAGGAAGCAGAATGGTCTAGTGAAAGGGAAGAATGCAATGGAAAGAAAAGTAGGTAACCAAGGGAGACATGAGACCTCTCTTGAAGCCAACACGAGGTTCCGTGTTAGCTTCAAGAGGATAGGGACATCACACTGGGCTCTGTTCCTTGCTCTGAAACAGAACTTAATTATGCTGGCTGCCGTGTCTTCATTTACAACTTCTCCGAATAATTCCCTACATAATATCAATAATTTAAAGAGAGAATAAGCATGTGGGTACAACTCATCAGTGACCCCAGAGACCTGCATAACACAGCTGAGGTGACTGGCTTTTTGCCACCTTTTGTGCTCATCCAGGCTCCAGGCTAATATGTCTGTGAAACGCCTGCCTGTCTCTTGTCAGACAAAAGGTATTTTATGCAATACAAGGTGACTCTGGATTGGACTTCCTAATAGATAAAAAATTAATTAATAAACAGATCAAAATTTTATGGCTGCTTAAGGACTAGTCATCATGTATCACATAGAAAGTAATGGGACCTTCCGAAAAGAAAGGAGAAAAAAATAAAAAAGGCTGGAAACTGAAGCCAGGCAAAATCAAAGCAATTTCAATTTAGAAGACTTCAGAAAAAAATAGAAGAAAAACAAAACAAAAAACCCCCTCAAAGCACTAAACAACAACTTCACAAAGATAATTTTGTGTCAAAATAGTCTGAAATGGCATGCCAGAATCTGTTTGCCTGTCAGCTCTGCTGCTATGTAACTTTCAAATACACTATTAGCATTCTAGCACCTCATCCTAGCACTTACTCTCATACAAAATTAGCCCTGCGTACAAGATGTACACACACGTCTTTTTGTGACAGAGCAACACTGTTTTAAAAACTGGAATTCACAGTAACCCAATAAAAATGAGGGCTGTAAATAAACTGGGCATACTGTAATCTTTGCATTTCTCCAGAGTCCTTGAATAAATACAAAAATAAATGAGGAAGAAATGTAAGCGAAAAGAAACAGCCTGTTCTTCAGATGGTCTGCATTTCTAATTGAAAATTTTGGCTGGCATTAGTTGGCAGGAGCATGGAACACACAGCGTGAAAGGTCAATAAATGAGCCTAATACATAGAAAAAAATGCCTTACTGCAGAAGCTGATGGACAATACCAGTTTTAGAGTTGCATGTCCTGCTTGTTTACCCATTTTAAAGCCCTTTCTAACACTTTAGTGATACAAGTCCGTCACATTGACCGACAAGGACCTAATCAGTTCAGGTTCCAAATCAGGAGATACAGGGGAAAATTCGTTCGTACTTAATGTCTATGCAGTTCACATAGCTGGTAGAAAACCCATATTTGCAAAAGAATAATTCTGAAGACGAAATACGCATTTCATTCTGCAACAGCAATAGGCTCTGCCAGGGGTATTTTAATGGCTTGGAGAACGTTAGTGGTGTACGAGAAGAGATAAATTAAAAAGAAGCCTTATAAAGCATACCTGAATCATGGCAACACTTCACATTCATCCAGTGATGTTTTATTTAAAAATTCACAATAATTGTATTTTAGACTACTTTGTGCTTGGCCTCAGAGGAATTCTCTGCTGACTTCTACAATACAAAATGAATCTATTTATTTAGATGGTGAGTCCTCCAGCGGCAAAGACTGTCTCTTACTGTGTGTCTTTTACTGGGCCTGGCACAGTGGATTTTGTCTTGATGGTGCTGTAATACAAACAAGTAAAACCTTTGAAAGCCAGAAGGTGCACTGTAATCACCCACTTTGATCTCCAAAACAAAATGGCTGGGGTTTAGGAGGATTCAAGGCCTGCCTGCTTAGGAAGCAAATGTAAGCTATACGGTGTGAGGAGTTTAATGGCTTCCCACGTAAGAGTCATTCATCACTAATGAGGTGATATGAATCCTTTTGCATTCATTCCACAACCCCAAGCCACTCACTGATAATAACAATAATGAATAATACCAGAAGCAAGTGAAATATATTTGACTTCCTTTCATTTAATTCTTCTCAGAAACTCAGCAGCGGTTCTGTATGAAATCTGGTGGTTACATTAAACTATATCTTTCACTCAACCTACTGAGTGAAACAGATACAGAGGAGCCAATGCCCATACTGTGTGTGATACAGGGATTTTACTTTGGGTCAGTTTTTCCCAGAGACTGAATACTCAGTAGTAGTCGGCATACAGTAGGGGTGCTCCTGGAGGGCTGGCACATGGTAGAGTGCTGGGTGCTTCTGACTTAGTTTCATCCTAACAGATTCTGGTTTAGGTGCTCCAAGATTACACCAATATGCCAACCAATGCATGGTTAGGTGAGATGACTGGGAAATCTGTTTCAAAAGCACAGTCCTGATATGAACAAACGTGAATCAATGGCATGAATCAACATCATAGTAAATCTAGAGGATTCTTTCAGAGCATATAAATTGACATTGATTTTGAAACACGTTCCTTCAGGACTGCAGCAACTTGTATGTGTTAGTATAATCTTGAATATTCTTCAGAAATTTTTACCTACAGCCATGTGAACACAATCTGCTTTCAGCATTCTGAGCATTTTTGAGGCAAATATTTGCTCGTTTATGAAACTCTGATTTTCATAATCTCCAAGGGTGTGCAATATGGAATAAAACAATCGCGTGTTGTCTCACCAGCTGCTTCTTATGCACAGGGCATAGCTTCAGGTTCAGACTCAGGGTACCTGCTTAGATGCCTAGAATGAGGTTGAGAGAATACTGCCAATGCCCTTAAGAACAATAAAGTCTCCTCCTACTAAATACTGTTTCACTATGCTAAAGTCCTATTGTAAGCAGAATGGACATCTTTAGACTATTGTTGAATTATTCAAACTAAGTTTAGGTTCTTTTAAGCTTTAAGTTTAGTATATAACAAAGGCAGACTGCTTTGCCAAAACTAGACTTCCAAAATGTGTGACTTAGCATGTGCCAGACAACATTTTCTAGCATTACATTTTCACACCTAACCTAGACAAGCCAGAATAGATAAAGAAAAAGCTGAACAGTGAGGGATAAACCAAAGACATTTTGAGGATATAGAAGATGTTTATGTATTTATAAAATATCTTGCAAAAAACCCCACCTTTTCTTAGACTTCAGTGTAAGCTTGGGAAAAGAATGACTATTGGTTTTTCTTCTATTGCTGTAGCATCTGAGAGGTGTCACTGTTGTGTTAAAAAGAACACAATTCTAAAGCACTTTTGTTTTGCCTGAATATATTTTACCCAGTAGGTTCAGGAAATTTACTGCTAAGCATCACACAGCTAATGCAGAAGATCAAAATCTCTCAGTTGTCCTAGCAAAGCTTAGCTTTATGATTCAGAATAAAAAATGTAACATTGAGAAAATATACCATGGGCAAATGACTGAAATCCAGAACAGCATCCTGAAAACAAGAAAATAATTTTGTAAGAATACAGGAAGCATGTTTTTTTTATTGTAAATATTTTGCAGAGGAATTCATTTAAGGAATGTGTTTAAATGTCTCAGGAGAAGTTTAAAGTACCAATGCTTATGAGCAATACTTACATAAGCCTCAGAGTGACATGGAGTATTATCTATTATTTCTACTGCTAGTCCATTGAAGCACAACAAGAAGACTTGTAGACACTTTGTGTGAGATATCAAGTGGAAAAAAAAAGGACAAGCCCTTGCCACAAATTTTATAGCTCCTATATAGATATATAGATATATAGGGAGATCAGGAGAAAGAGTACAACAATCCTCCCTTTTTAGGTGAGGAACAGAAACAAAGGACAGTATCATTATAGGTACACAGATGTCTGACTCTGAACGATTTCATTTTAGTTGTGTACGTAGGCAGGAAACACACTGGCGATACATAATTTTAAAATGCAGACATTCTGCCTTCTTAGCAAGCGGGTCTTAGACACATCCTGATTCTTCCCTCACTGCAGGCAAAAAGGGCAAGCAGGAGTACATCACTGGAGTACTGTGATACTCATGATGGCAGGGGCATGGAGGTGCTGGTGGGGAAGGAACCGAATACTTAGAGCAAATGCAGAACTTCGGATTTTTAAATCTTTTAAAGATGCTGGGATGGTACAAGGGGAGAATTAAACACCTGGGGGGAGGATCTGCATCAGGCTGGCATGTTGAGGAGGTGGCTGTCTCTAAAGACAGCTACCTAGCAGGCAACTTCACAGAGCTGGAGAGCAGGAAACCTGGTGCACAGGGGTAATACACCCTCACTCTCATGCAACTCCCCCATCCATGTAGGTTCCACTGTGAACATTGTCAACACTTGAAACTTTTGGATGGCGTTTCCAGGTGATGAAGGTTTGCGGTGGGAGACATGCTCTACCCCTTCCCTTTGAAACCAGGTCACCGTGCAGCAAGATGTTCAAGATTTGGAGAGAAAGGAGAGGGTACATCTCACCAGCTTGGTGTAGTGGGCACTTGCATTGGAGAGGAAGCCTCGACTTCTAATCTCTGTTTCAAGGACACTTTCAGCATCTGCTGAAGGCGATAGCACAGCTGGATTTTGCACAGAGCCCTGTCCTGCTGTGTTTGTGTTCAGCATGCTGAATAGGCCTGCTGGGTGAAACAAGTTGAGGAACAGCCATGCCCAGGCGTGAGGAGGTGCTGAGCCACTCAGAAGCCAGAATCGGCTCTGGGTATGGACAATTCTCTGCGCTTGAAGACCTTCACATTACAAAAAGAGGAGGCCCTGATAAGCTCAGGGACATCCACATTTAGGCAGCAGTTATGATGTTTATTTTCAAGGTTATGATTTTGTTCTGTAGCCCTTTTATTTTAGGCACTAAAGTTTTTTACTAAAGTTGGAACCAAGCAACTTTCCCAAGGTTGCGGAGCAGCAATTTATAGGAAAGCCGGATCTTCTCAGTGCCAGTCAGAGCAGAGGATGTGGTCATGGATATGCAGGAAGGAGTCCATAAAACTGCTGTGACCTGTGATGAATCAGCTCTTTTGCTCTCCAGATCCCACCATGGTAATACTGTGCTCACACAGATCAGGAATCGTCTTTGTCCAGCCTGCCTAAATGATGCAGAAACACAATACGCTGGAGTTCTGTGAGATAAGCCACTGTCAGCTTTATTAAGGAATAAATTTCACCTTATAGATTAATGCAAGCAAAAAGCCATTTCAAAACACCAGTGGATGGATTGTGGGTTGTGGGAATGAACATTTAAGTGCAGCTTGTTCAGGCTTGTGCTGGTATTTGGTGCTGAAAAGAGCTTTTACTGATGTCTGTGGGAAACTTCAAATAACAGCTTTAACAATTTGCCTGACAATGAGCCTAGAGAAAATACCCTGGAATTACAACATATTTTCCTTTCAGAATAATCACACGTTAATCATATATATTATAATAAATAATATCACTTCTTCACTCAAGAAAATTCAATTTCTGTATTTCTAACACTTGAATCTGGGCTCAAATCACAGGTGGTAAATGCTATTTGCAGTTATCGTTTTTCATTGCTTTTCAGTTAGAGGTCTTTTTTTTTCAACTTTGGTGGATTGAATAAGACAAAAATAAATATGTGCTCGGGAATTGTATCTGTTTTGCCTGTCATTCAGAGTGGAAAGAAAACAGTAAGAAAACTTATTGGAAGAAAAAAGCCAGCAATGCCAATTCAAATCAATAAAATATTTCTTACAGTTTAAGCATGAGATNATGTGCTCGGGAATTGTATCTGGTTTGCCTGTCATTCAGAGTGGAAAGAAAACAGTAAGAAAACTTATTGGAAGAAAAAAGCCAGCAATGCCAATTCAAATCAATAAAATATTTCTTACAGTTTAAGCATGAGATTCACCTAATTCAATCATGGTTTGCAGTGTGAGCACCTACCTTGGAGCTAGTTATCTTAGCTCTCTTTTTCAATCAATAGTGTGAACCAAACATTTTTAAGATGCAAAAATCCAACCCATTTTAGATATTAGCTTCAGGAAGAAATGATTTTGCCCTTCATTCCTTTCCACTGGCCATCAAATTATGTCATACAAGCAGGCATCTACCTTTAGTCCGATGAATTATATTTTGACTAGCAAAACCAAACTCCACTGAATATAAGCAACACTTGGGGTTCGGAAGTGTTTTATCTGGGTTTTTTTTTGTTGGTTTTTTGTTGGTTTTTTTGCCTTCCTATGAATCATTACACTTATGCCACAGCTAGCTATGGCTGTGATGGACTCATGTTTCTCAATGCATTAAAACATTTTCAGCGGTTATTCTGCTAATCCACTCTGGCTAAATCACAAGCAGTGGACATAAGGAATATTTTCACCCTGGGTCAGGTTGGTTGAACTTTGAGATGTTTTTGCTATCTGTGAAGAAGGGAATTTGCTCCTCTTTCCAGGCTCATCTGAACATTTTTATTTGAACTCCCCTACTCTTACAGGTGTCCAGATTTTCACCTCTGCTCTCCTTCCAGCCCGGCCTGTTCCTGTGCTGTGTTACAGTTCTGGCTGGGTTTGCTCTTGTTTAGATGCTGCTCTGGGCTCTTGAGAGTGCTGTGCAGCAGCGAGGTGGTGCAATGAAGACATGGACCCTTCTAAACCAGACTTTTATCTAATGTGGCACATATCATGCTGTGTTTACTAAGATCACAGAGAACTGGATTTGAGGACTGAGATGGTCTTCTTGAGCCCTCTGTTCTCATATTCCCGCAAAAGCATGCAATACAGTCAGCACAGATCTTGATCTAAAAATTCACTTAACTACAAGCTCGTGAGTTGTCATATTGCCACCAATGGGATGAACTAAAGTTAAGCACTTTTCTCAAGGGTATATGCAGGTCAAGAAAGTATGAAATGAGACTTTTCATAAGGTAGACATACCCGTATAACTGTAGGTATTCTCTGTCTTCTGAATTATTTACCAGAAAGGTTATATCAGAGCTCATCATTTTTCCTGGAATATTTCCTAGGTCCCTGCAGAAGTAAAAGCAAATACAAGAAACCTAGGGAATTCACCCGGTTTCATACTAAACCTAAGGAGCCCCAAAGATATTTTATTTTTAAACCATCTGGATAAAGCGAGTTTCAATCCCTATGTAAATTCCCATTGACTCAAAAGGTTGACAGCAACTGTTTTAGCTGCCCATTAATACTTTCATGTGATGACTATGAATACAGGACATAAAAAGGAAGTAAGGCTACCAGTAACAGGATAGAAAACAAATCTGAATATCGCTTGAATTCATTTTGAAGATTTCTCATGAGAGTTTCATGTTAGTCCAGCCTCTTCACGTCATGTAAAAGGGATGAGGCAGCAGGAGATGTTATGTAGGCATTGATATAACTGCACTTCCTCTGGCTTAAGTGCCACAGAAAACAGTCAAAAGTTTTCAGTCTGAAGCAGTTCTCTTAGGCCCTGGAAATGGTAGGGCTACTTTCAGCATAGGACACAGGTAGTGGTGCAGAACTGAGTGACACTTTTGTCCATGGGCAGCATGAGGTAAAGGAGGATGTCTTTTAGGTCTGGAAAACCTTCTAAATTAAGTCTGGTGACTCTTATTGTTTAATCACAGCTCACAGCCATTGAGTGTGACAGAATCTACATATTTCATTGTCTGAGAATCCAGAATCCTCATGTAACATAAGAATTTATGTAATTTAGCTATAGCTAAGTGATGGCTAATGTGAGAGCCTCTTAAGTTAGAATTCTTTACAAGTAGATGTTTTCATGTTTTCACTCCCTGCTTATATGTTCAGAAGCTGTGTACCATCATCACAGGGAAGGGAGTGCTGTTAAAGTCGAAACCAACCCCCATCCACTCAGTGTCTTTCTCCTTTCTTGAGCAGTAGTTGGAGAGTGGGAGGTGATGCATTAAATCTTTTTAATACTTCTGGTTGGTTTATCCTTTCCATTTTGACATTGTATCTTTCATGTGTCATTTTTATAGATGTACATAAAATTGGTTTAAGGAACAAATTCAATCTGGCATCCAATTTTTAACCAGTGTTGCTCATAAATCATACACAGTATGTATCAGTTTTAAGAGGAAAAGGCATGGATGTCCAAAGTTTATGAATTCCTAGCAGCTCATAAATTCTCCTGGAAACCTAGCTTGTAATAATATGGGCATACAGTTTCCTCTTCCAGTTTTCTGTAACTTTGACTAAGCCTCAGATGAAACTTTAAAGCCTGATTTACCATAAAGAGGTAATGAATTGCATGTGTTTAGTCATTTTATTAGAAACTCAGCACTACTAATCCTGACAGACTTTTCTCTATCTTGGATTATACTGATAAAGAGGACAATATTGCTGTACATAGGTGGAATGAAGGGGAAGGTTTACTTTCCCAAATTAGCTATCAAAGCTTCAATCTGAAAGCTGCAGAACCACTCCGTATGCGACTGATTTCCAGCAGAGTTTTGGCATAGACTTGCATTTTTGTGCACCACAGTTATATCTTTCTCCTTTTGCTTTTTCACATCAGTTTTCTCATCTCTTTGGCAACTCTTAGAAAACTTCAATGACTATGAGAATTTTAAAATCCTCCACCCAGGAACCAAACGAGTACCGATCTCTTAAAGATGCGTATTGAAGAAAGAACAACTTCTCCCAGGAAAATACCTTTGATATGATAGTTCTATCATACCAGGAAACGCTTTGCTCAGTAGCAGCTTCTGTTTCAGCTAATAGCCTTTCAGAAGGATTTTCTAAGAAACTAAAGCCAGTCTGTGATCAAGGATGTGCAGAAGCAGCAGAGAATCAAAAGCTTTTCTCTCCTCAGCTCAGACAGGAGAGAAATTGTGAGATCAATTTTGCCACAGCATGAACTTGTCAAGATTACCTGCATACTCTTCCGGAATTTCTTCATTCGAATTCCCTCTCATCAGGAAATCAAACCTTCTTAAAAGAGGTTCCTTGTGGACTGGCTTTGGTGTTAGTTGGCTGTGACACTCTGCTGACAACATTCATTACAACCACGTTGTCAACACAAAGTCTTTAGGTTGGTAGAATACATTCTCCTTACCATTTCAAATCTAGTTTAAAAACAACGCAATGCTGATAGTCTGGGAAGGTTCTGGTGCGTGGAATAAGTTTATTTTGACAGACAGTGAACGCTCTTTTACTAGCCTAAATTTAATTTAATTTTGCTTATTTTTGGGACACTCCACTAAATGCTGTTCCTTTGAAATTAAACAGGAATTAAGAGGTAAATATCTCTCCCAGCTCTGAAGTTCAGTGATACGTTCTCAATTGATGTGACACACTGGTCTGTAGTTTACCATTTTCGGGCAACATTAGGATTTGCAATGTGGTTTACATCCAATGCAATAAATATGTCAAGAATCAATCCAGAGTGTTCTTGTTTTATAGGTATTAGACCCATGGTATGAATTAAGTAAAACCAACATCCATTAAACAAACATTTAAATTATAGTTTTCATGTTTTAATGGACATAAAAATAAACATAACTTGAAGGAAAGTTAGACAATACAAATGTTAAGTTATATTTCCATTTCAATTTCTTTGTCTTGATTCAACTCAAAAACTGGGAGGCCATTTAGGAGATGGTCAAGGATTACTTTTGTAGTATCATTTCTAATGCTTCCAACGTGATAATGTAATTTACAGTGAAAAAGTAAGATCGAAAGAAAGCAGGAAGTAGATGAACACTTAAATGATCTGATATAATGAGGACTGTGTAGGTTAAATTGTATCTTGTATAGCTTTTCCTAAGGCAGGAAGGAAGTTAAAGAATTATTCCTAAAATCCTGTAACTTTAAACAGAATGCTGAGTTGAAGAGATGTTATTTCAAAGAAAAGTAAATATTTAAGAAGTCTATTAAACATAGTAACATTTTTTGCTGATAGAGGTAGTGAGATCAACAATGCTTGGAAAAATCTGTCTTGCGTGCTGTAAATTGATTGCGTGGTTGTTTATGCAGCGGACTGGCCAGTGGAGGAAGGCAACCTGCATTTATCCTGTTCTTTGCAGTTGGAAACGGGGTCTTCCCAAACTCGTGGAGGGTGGGTGAGTCTGCTGCTGGGTTTCTGATAATGCACTTCTGTAGTAACACAGGCCATTCTTTCAAGCACGCAAGAGCTTAGGTTAATAAAAGGACCTAGGTTTAGATAATTTAAAATTATTAAAAATCAAAGGGAGCTACTTCATTTCCACTGTGGCATGTCAATTATTTCTTTTCTAATGTCTGATTTGGAAATCGTAGGCTTGATCATTTAGTATGGAGTTTATCTGATCAGGTCATCTCACTAATGCCAACAGAGATACCAGGACTGAAATTGGTGTAAGGGAAGGAAGAGCCAGTATAATTTTTTAAAAATCCCTGGTTTAAGCACCCAGCAACTACCATAAATTTCAGCTTCCTTATTTTCTTTTAAGTAAGCTTTTTTCCCTGCCTGTGTTTGTGGAGTAAAATGTGGTAACTTAAAGCCATACGGCTGGAAAAACCAGAAAACAAACTACAAGAAAACCTAAAATACTGGGGTTTAATTGTCATTATTTTTAAACTGTTCAGTGATTTTTAAAGCAGAGGTTGATGGTACCTCCCGTGCCTTTAGTTGCAAAAGTAAACAACTCTGAAATCTCTGCAAAACTTTCTCTGCAAACTTTCCCAATTTTAAACACCTGTATATATAACTTAGGTAATGCCACTTTATTGTACATATTCTGGTTTTGGGTCGTTGGGGTTTTTTGGGGGCATATATGCACCTATTTCTGCATTCACTTTGGCTAAAAATACTTCTGTACATGTATTTCATCCTTTATTATTTAGGAATATTTCCTATCCAGTCTTTGCCCGTGTACATACCTGATGCATATGCAGTCAAAACAAATACAGGAAACAAGAAAACAAAGTGTTAAAGATTCTGCTGTGCAATACTGTTCATTATTGTTATTAACATAACACCAAAAGCTGTCAGGTCAGGATATTTTTTTATGTCTGTGAGTATAGTCTGTATCTGGTCTTTGCTCTTTCCTGAAAGGGTTTGGTTTAAATAATCCCAGTAGTACAAAGTTTCACATTCGCAGTCTTCTATTTTAGTTCTCCTTTTAAGGGAGTTACTGCAGTTTTAACCTGCCTCTTGCTCTCTTTCCTGTGCACAGCCGTGTGATTACAGGGGAAGGGTGATGAAGCACATCGGCTCTGTCTCTTAATCTTCTTATAAACCCTAACAGATTTTGAAGATTAAATTTGGCAAATGTTAATTGTATGTGCAGAACTCATGCTGGGAAACTCTCCTTCAGAAAAAAAAAAAAAAATTGAGAAGAAAAAAAGCTGAGTGCACAGCCGGACTGTTATGCAAGATGTTTATTTCCATCAAATCTAGCCCAGTAGAGGCTATGCAGAAAATAGGCCAAAGCTGAAGAGTCGTGACATCATAACATCATCAGAAAGGTCAAAAACATTGGCACACGGAGAAGTCCTAGTTTGTAGTGCTGGTCATTTTGCTCTATATTATTTGATATCTTTTTTCCTCCTACATATTGGAATAGACGCTGATAGTGGTAAGCAAGCCTGGGATGTTTTACAACTTCCAAAGAAACATGTTTGTGATAGCACACAGCAGCATAGGAACATAGCTGTGAAAACTACTCATTGTTTTGATGATGAAACTGAAAACCAGAAAAAAACAAAAAAATTCTGGTACAATGTGAAAAGTTGTATTTAGCTAAAATGTGACTTCGGAATTTTGTCTTAAAAATATGAAATGTTTTGTGTACAGCACATCTGAATGAACCTACTGATTCTTTAAAAAAACCCCACCCTTCATTATTTTCCTCTCAGTCAGTTCAAGACCAAAATAATGAATTAGCTTAAATGTCATGAAACACTTTTTCTGTTGAATAACTTCATGATTAGAAACAGTTCTCGAGCTCTTGCTATATTGTTGTCAGGCTCAGAAAGGCACTGATGCACAGTTGCTGTTCTGTTTTTAAGGAATTTACAATTCAGCCAAGCATCCCATTACATTCACATGTGTCACCTATTCTCATGTTATGACTAAAGTGAGGCATATATGTGCTAAAGTATAAAACATATACTTTACATAATACATTCTACGTAAAGTAAACATTTTAAATCCATACTTATTTTAGCTTTCATACCTCTTCATACTTGTGGCTAGATTTGAAAAAACACCTAAAACAAAATCAGACAACTCTTTTCACAAAATATGTTAGTATATAGATAGAATTGCCTTAGTATAATAATAATTCTAACTAGTTTCTTACATACTGGTTAATGCCCGTTTTTAAAATCAATTTTGTTTTCTTATATGCTGTATATAATGAAAATAAATACCAGTGGTGTTTTACTTGATCATATGTAGGTATCTTGGCTTGGGTACAGAGGAATGTACTGTTAACGCATGTTTTATTCCCTGCCCTGTGTGAAGCAAGTTATTGAAGACAGGAAAAAATGTGGTTCTGATGGGCTAGTGCTAGCCCTTAAGAAAAAACAGGGACCTGACAGCACAGGGATGTCAGAAGAGGTGCATCAGGTTCTCAGGGTCCAAGCTGCCACTGCCACACAGGCAAAGCCTTCTGCTCTCCTTCTGGCTGGAGGCGTGCAGCCTGTTGCAGGGCCACAGGACTGGCGAAGGCACCTATGTAACACCCACTAGATACCTTGCTACTCAAGAAATAATTAAAAACTTTTAATCTACACTTTTTTGAGTTTCGTTTTTGGGATTTTGGGGGTTTTTTTTTTTGTTTTTTTAGCTACACAGATTGGGTAACTGTCTTCTGTAGATTCTCCAAACAGAAATTTGGAAACCAACCTTAACAGCAGATTGTGTTTGCCTGAGCTCGTGTGTGCGAGGGGAGGAGAAAGAAACAAGGCTGAGAATTCATCTGACCAAGCGTAGATACCTACAGCACAGTTGCCATGTAGGCTCTTTGACAGTGTCACGGAAAGAACTAGGCACTACGAGAGAGCAATTTTTCTCATCCTAAAGTAGACATCCAAAACAGGTCAGACAAATCGTGCCGTAAATCGTCTACTTCAGCGCTGTTGCATGAGAGGAACCCTGGGTGACTAAAACACAGAATCTGCACTGTAGTTATCTGAAGCCGGATGAAATGAACCTCACACTAAATCTCCTTTTGCGCCTCCATCCCTTCAGTGACAAGGAGTCAACATGGCTTCTCACATGGACACTTCTTCCAGGCATATTTTTGCGTGCACTTCTATGGTGCCTGGCACAATGGAGACTATTTCAAGGCTTTGTTCATATGGTGCAACACATACCTCAGAGGGATCCTGGAAAAATATCCTTATCTCAGGAATGAGGACATTTTCCAGTGGCAGAACCATCCAGCTCAGTGGTATTTCAGTATTTCTACACTGACTTCTGTGATTAATACAAATTTTTGAGCCAAAAAAACCCTTAAAGATCGTATTAGCCCAATGTTTAATTTATGATGGCAAATTTTTAACTGACCACTTCAAGTCTTCTTTTGGGGAATGCGGTCTACTATTGCTTACTTACTCATAATTAAGCACCAAGGCACATGAGGTGATCCCAGCTGTAACTGCAGGGTTATGGCTACAGGTCTGTGCTGCCTTTGCAAACTAGAGGACCAGTTTGTGCTCTCGTGAGAACCTCAAGGCACATACTAAGTGTTTTTAATTTTATACATTATTTGTAACTTTATATGTCCAGTGGGACACTTGTCGCAACTGAGGAATGGAACCTGTAGATAAAGGCGCACAAATATTTATTTCACTCCCATGAAACCATCTGGCCTGTAAGCCCTAATGAGCTGTGCCATTTCTTACTTGTAATGTGTAAGTCAATGGCCAGGGCCGATGCTGGACTCTGAAGGCAGTAGAAGAGGTGCTTTTAGCCTCAAAGCTGTTCAGATAGCTCAGCCTTCTCTTTTGCTGCATTTTTTCTTCATTACAGACTAAACACTTGTCCCACAAAGGTTAAAACTATGTATGTCAGGAAAATCAGTTCTTGATTTACTGTCATTTGCTTTAGCTCTGTCCCTTGGCTAAATTCCAGTGGGATTTATTTGATTTGGGTATAAATGAGACAAAATGGAATTATAATACACATTCAAACCAAACCAAACTTCGTCATGATTATTCTGTGATTTATACCTGAAATCCAGAGGATTGACGAACACTAATCAAAAGAGGAAAATTGTGCACATAAAAACCAGACAATCCTGATGCAATCAAAATTGAATTAAACAGATGACAATTCAAATTAGCCAACATGTATTTTTCTCTTTTCCTTCCAGTGAGTGAATGACTTTCAACCTAGAAAGGGTTTGAGATGATTACAAATTTATGTCTGCTGCCCTTTTATACTTTAAATTGTTTTGATATGTTGAATATATGAATTTCTTCTGTCTTAAACCATGGTGGCTCTCACCACTTTTTGTATAAATAGCTGCCTTACTAAGGCTCATTCTGTGCTGAATTCCAATCAGCATGAGAACTTACCACTTTTTCAGTATGTGTGAAGCGTGTGTTCACAAAAAAACTTTAAATCAAACTGTTGTGTGCATTTTCTGATGGTGGTAGAATGACCAGTATCTTCATATTAGGCTTTTCAGAAGGGTGCTCCTGAACATTGTTCTTTCCTTTCGGGTTCTCTCAGCTGTTATTTTACTGACCAAGCGAAATAACTTTCCTGAACAATACGAATATTCTTTGAAGGTCTTGTGTACTGAAAGGCTGCAGATTTTTATGCTTGCCCTTTCAATTTTTATGTGAGTGACAGTGAAAGGTGGGCCTGATAAATTTGTTAAGAGGTTTCATTCTGTTATCTAGTGTTCTCTTTTCATCTTCCCAACCTTTGCACATCATGAAGATTAATGTTTCAAGTTACAGAAAGCTCAATCGTTGAAGCTTTCAGATGGCAGCTATAGATGAGATTTCCCAATATTGATTCCCTCTCTCCCCATTTCTTTTGCTTCCACATCTGAATCATATCTGTCTGAATTATGAGCCAGCACAGACTTCTTGCTCTGGCAGATTGCATTAGAATCAGGTAGCACTGGGCTTTGGTTTATCGATTAGCAGCAGACTGACTCCGCTGCTAACCAGACATTTCTTCTTCTGTCAGACATCTCCATTCACAAATAGCTGTGTGGAGACACAGAACCTGCTGCACTGTGGGGAAAGCTGAGCTGCCATTGTTTGAATGGATGTTAGCAACAGGACCAAGACTACTCTCTCTCTTTGATGCCCATCAGACCTGACATAGACTTTGCCGAGCCTCTTTTGACAGGATGCGTGCAAGTTGGGAAAGACTAAGCGACCCCGAGGTCTGTTTCAGGTCTTTGCCTCTATGATAAACAAATAGGAAAATCAAGTGTTCCACGATTACTGATACTAGTGTAGACATTTAAATGAGATCAAATTTGGGGAAACTTGGCCATGACTGTTAGGCTTGGTTCACAAAAAGGACTAAACACGGCAAAATTCAACCTCATTTTAAAGTGCCTTTTGTCAGTCGAATCCAAAGGTGACTCACCACATCATGTGAGGAAATGCAAATGCCTTTGATGGATTCTTATGGTGGGGGTGTGTGCACAGCAGAGAGTAGTATGTGGTATGGATCCACTAGCAGCATGTCATGTTATTTACCAGAGCAATATTTTGTCTTGCATTCTTATTTTAAAGGGGTCATCCACTAATGCCATCATTTTAAGACAGGAATGTATGCAGAATTCTAATTTTATAAAGCCTGGAAAACATGCGTTGGAAAGGAGAGTCAATATTGTAGTATTTTAATGAAGTAGTTACAAAACACATCTGACAAAAAATAAAGAGACTCTAAGATATAAACCAACATAAAGCAGTACAGGTACAATGGGTACAGCTGAGTGACTAAGACTCTTTCAAATACAGCGTTTAAGAAATCTGGTATATAAGGTACAGCAAGCGACAGAATTCCTACATGTAGTTCACTTATTTCTCTGAGGAAGAGCAGTAGTGAAGATACATAGATCCATGTAGTGCAGTGAAGTGCCAGCCTTGGAAGAACAGTCACCCGAATCTGCTTGCATTGAGAAAGATAGGAAATGCAAGAAGGTAGCTCCAACTCACATGTGCTGGATTGTCTTCTACAGCTGCCCGTATTCCCGATGAATAATTTAGGATACACACAGGAGGCCACAGTGGAAAGTCGCAAGAAAGGAAATCCAGTTGTGTTACAGAACAAAACCTCTTCAGGATGAGGGTGGCTAAGCACTGGAACAGACTGCTCAGGGAATCTACGGGTGAGGGCCTGAGCAAGTTCACTTCACTTTGAAGTTAGCACTGCTTTGGGCATGTGGTTGGACTAGAGACCTCCAACTAAAACCCAACCTCAGTCTTCCTATGGTTCTGTGTACTCTTAGCTTATGTACTTTGCCGCCACTCCTCATCCCAAATCTTCCTCTTTTTATAGTACTACTGATCCTGGACACATTTACAGGTGTACTTGGTCACTAATCTTGCTAAGAGTATTTGTATGCAGGAAAATAAGCATATGCATGGAAAAGGGTATATATATGTGGATATTGGTACAATCTTTTCCTTATCCTACCTTTCCCCTTTCCACAAATGCTTCAAGAGTTTTTAATTTTTTTTTTGCCTACTCCTATTTCAATTGCCACATTTGCATATTGCTATAGCCCTTCCTTTATCTTTCTGATTTCTGTCTTTCTTCCACTGAGATTGTAGCTGTCACTGATACAGAAATAAAAAATCTGTGCTCTTCTACTACGCCCATCAAGAACAAATCTTGACTGAAAACAAGACATTCTTTTTGGTGCCTCAGAAGGGGCTTGCAATTTTTGAATAGGAAAGGTAACTGTTTGAACGGTATCTGTCAATGTTCAGAAACTGTCTCAAAGATGAGTCACTAGAACTGGCAAATGCAACCTTGAAAATGTCAATAAGCTGTTCTTCTCCTTTCTGTTTGTTATTACACTGATGTATTTATTTGTTATTACCTTGATGTAATTTTCATATACTAGCATTGTTCTCTCCTACATCAAACTCCATGTAAATTGTATTTACTACTGTACTTCAAATGGCCTAAGGTGTATTATTTATGTTAAACGTTACAGAAAATTTTTACCAAAACTATTAACAATCCATACAGCATCTGATAAAATCCGCAGAACCTTGCAGGACCAAACTTACTTAGCTACATAAATTCAGTAGAAAGGATATTTTCAGCTATATGGAGGCCAATGCATGCGATTTTGTGTATACCAACTGTAAGAGAATGCTCATGCTCGTCTCATAAAAATATCACCATATATGTTTGTCTAATTTTATCCTTAGTACATACTCATCTTTTATTCAAAGGAATGGAAAGGCAGAGCAATTGATATTATGTATTTACTTCAGTACAGGCCAGATAAGAGGACAACAGACTGGTTGAGCTGCCAAGCTCAACAGGTTGTGATCAGCAGCACCAAGTCCATCTGGAAGCCAGTCACTAGTGATGCACCCCAGGGGTCAATACTGGGGACAATACTGTTGAAGCTCTTCATTAATGATCTGGATAGTGGGACTGAACATAGCCTCAGCATGTTTGCAGATGATACAAGACTAGGAGGTGCAATTCATACGCCAGATGGGTATACTGCCATTCAGAAGGACCTCAACAAGTACGAGAAATGGGCTGACAGGAACCTCATGAAGTTCAACAAAGGCGAATACCAAGCCCCACACCTCAGCAGGAATAACTCCATGTACCAGTACTGGCTGGAGGCAAGCTGACTGGAAAGCAGCTCTGTGGAGAAGGACTCTGGGGTCCCAGTGGACAACACGCTGACCATGAGCCAGCAATGCACCCTTGCAGCAAAGATGGTCAGCGGTGTCCTGGGCTGCATTAGGAAGACCTATGGATTGAGGCAGACGATCCTTTTGTGCAGCTCACCCCTCGTGAGACAAAGCTGGAATTCCAGGTCCAGTTCTGGGCTTCTTGGTAAGAGAGACAAAGACGTACTCGACCAAGTCCACCAAAAGGCTGGGAAAATGATTAAGAGACTAAGGATCTCACATACAAGGAGAGGCTGAGAGAGCTGAGACTGTTCAGCCTGGAGCAGAGAAGGCTCGAGGGGATCTTACCCATGTGTGTAAATACCTGATGGGGGGGAAGTAAAAAAGACGGACCCAGGCTCCTCTCATGGTGCCCAGTGACGAGATGACATGCAATGGATGCAAATTCAAATACAGGAAATTCAGCTTAAACACAAGACAAATATTTTTTAACGTGATTGATCAAATACTGAACAAGCCTGCCCAGCGAGGCTGTGGAGTTTCCATCCTTGGAGATACTCAAAGCCTGGCTGAACACAGCTGTGAGTCATCTGCTGGAGCTGATTCTGCTTTGAGCAGGGAATCTCAGTAGATGATCTCCAGAGGTCCCTGCTAACCTCAATTATTCTCTGATTCTCTGTTATTTCACAAATATCCAAGAGTAGTGGTTGGCACAGTCATGAACTCAGGCAATACAATACAGAAAAAACTCTTAAGTTAGCTACTCTGAATAATTACGGAAGACCATTGTTTGGCATGCTCATTGAACAGTTGGATCTATCTGAATTTCAAAACAGACCTGTGCAACAGACGACTCTTGTTAAAAATAGGACATGTATAGTCTTAAAAAGAAAGGTAAAGCAAGGACATACAAAATTTCATAACTATTCATTCAAGTGATTAAATGTAGAAACTCATTACATATGGACAACTACTTTGAAATAATACAAAGGCTAAAAAGTCATAAAACAAGAAGGGAATTTATGAGCTGAAGAAAGCATTCTTTAGAGAAAAGTCCTGGAAAATACACTGACGTGATAGAAAATGCTAGCCTTTTCAAAGCTTTTTGAGCCAGGCCATGCAATATAACAGAAAATTAAGTCGCTTCCACAGAATTGTATGAGATACTTCAGAAAATCTAGAAAAATATCTTCATTTTCTATTAGTTCTGAAGTATTTTTAGTACAGTTTTCATGGAGCCATATTACTTCTCTATAGAAGACTCTCGACTTCCTCACATCATTCAGAACCTCAACAGTAGTGTGCACATTAATGTATTTTATTATTTTTGGCCTTTTTTACTTTCACTGGATTAAAAAAAATGAAACGCTCAATACTGATAGAGTCATTTCAGAGGTGTTGTGTCTAGTTACTAGAGTATGTGTTGTACCTGTGACAATCTTTTAGGCCTTAGAGAACTAACACATGCTTTTAGCCTTTGTGACTCCTTATGGAGAGTGCATACATTACTGTCTGGTTTTATACCTACTTCATGGGAGTGCAGCTCTTTTTTTGCTCCGGTATTCTCTCTGAGGCATAACAGCTAAAAACACTATTTAACTTCAATTCTAGTGCAGGAAGGATATGAAACATCAGAGACAGAAGAGCTTTTTTTTTTTTATTATGATTGGCTTAAGAACTTTCTTCCAAAAGTAAAGTAAAATAAAATTAAATAAAATTCTAAAAAAATTAAATAATTAAAATAAAATACAATAAAATAAAATAAACAAAACCCCACCCACTGTTTTCCTAGTTCATCTGAAAATGTGCTTAACATTTTTGACAGATATTTGACAATCAGGCAGGTATGTGATTATCTCATTGGTGGAATTACACAGAAAGTGCATCATTTTATTCTGTAAAACTCTTCTGACGTGCTTCCCCAGACACAAAGTACAGAGCCAATCTGCCAGCCAAGCAATCACTGTAAGTGAACTTCAGGCTTTCATGTGCACCTGTGCTTGGCAGTGGAGAGCATTTTAGTGTTGAACATGCTGTGGTTTAGCTGGTCTGTGCCTTAGCTTGTCGAGGAATTCTGACATTGATGAAGTGTCTTCCACTAAATCTAAACCAGTTGTTACTCTCCAAAAGAGAATCATGTGCAAAAAGTTACTGTATGTGTTTTCACGGTTGATAATTTTCTTCCTCTACAATTTCAAAATTCACATGAATCTGGTGATTTTCTCCATTGTTTATTTTTGCCAAAACCCAGGTATGTCAGCGATCATACAATACACATCAACTGATATTGGGAAAACAATCCAGACTGTGTAACGGCTGTGCATTCTTCACTTTCATGTTTCTCTAACAATCATCAGCAAAGCGTAAGAATTTGGTATCCACCTCTTTCTTCCTTTGTATTAAGCAAATCTCTACTACCTGCTAAAAATTGTAGTGTTATGGTAAAGAGAGAGGCTACATGAGACTTCAGCAGGTGCTAGGAGATTTTTTCGATAAAACTGCACTTGTTCAGGAGGGCTTCAGTTACATTTTAGCAGGATGTTATTTATGTGCATATATTTCTCCTCTAAAAGTTTGCTAAGGGCAAACTAGGTAATGTGATTAAGTGGGTGAACACAGTAAAGGTTCCAAAAACTAGGTCATTATTGAGATTAATGACTGGATTAAAAGAATTTAGGAGAGTGGTAGGATTTTGATTTGCATATTACTCCAAAGACCTTTGACTTATGTAAAGCCTCCTCTTAAAGACTATAAAGCCAAAGTATTACATCAAGTAATTTAGTTGTTGCAAATTACTCTTGCCTGTTTTTTGACCTTGTGTATATACCCATATTTCTACACTGAAATTATTTTTTGTAATTCAAGACTTGGATTGCTCCTTTGAATGTGGCAAATGCAGTGGGAGCACCAACATGAAAGAGATAAGTTGCAAAATAATTAAGTCTTATTCAGTATAAGCTATGGGATTCTTGAAGGATTTCACCTGAGAGTATTTTAGCCAGCCACTAAAACAGGAGACCTACTTTAACAGCAGATTCTAGCAATTCAATCAAAATCAAGTCTCCATTAAAGGTCTCACAAATTTATTTACATTAACCTTTGTGCCCTTCTACAAGAGCATACGCAGCTGTTTTGGTATATGAAAAATAGAAGAGCTCAAGCCTATAACTGGTTTGGGAAATTAAACTGGAGGGTCTGCATGGCTGAGGCCACCCATTTAGCATCAGCTAAAGGAAAAAAAATTAGTTTTAGGGGTTACTTAGTATAAAAATGCCTCCGTTGACAGCATGTGTTTGTTTCTTAGGCAGTGTGAGAAGGCTGTTTATGGTACTCCTATGTTTCAGTGTATGTAAGAAGGAGGGGAGATGCTCCTGTGTGGGCAATTTAGCACAAACAAATGTGGTGGCGGGAAAGAGGACAGACGACATTCTGCAGAGTGATTCTGCAAGACACGACATTTGTGATCATCAGCAAAATAGGCAAAATGCTTTCAATACACCACAGGATTAGAAATGGTAAATAATTTTAGGATTTTCAGGACAAACTCGATAAATGATGGCAAATACTTGCAGATCATATTCTTCATATATTATCCAGTTACTTATATCTGAAAAGTACTCTGTTTATTTTGATAAACCTTTAACTTAGCAAATGCTCTTATAATTTTACTGCTCTGCTTTTAAACAGTATTACTTTACAATAGCAGTCTCCACTGGCTGATGAGCAGTCAGGATGATGTCACTTCAGAAACTGCCTCAATCAACCTCTAAAGAACCATTTCTACCCAAAACTACTAGTAACACTGATGTGTCTGAAAAAAAAATATATGCGGTATATGGAATCATCAGTTCATCTAAGGGATTCATGTACACATGTTACTCACAACATGTGTAAGTTTTTTCTGGGTTCAGGAGAAGGGATGACAGATTTCCCGTGTAAATCAATCTTAATTATGCAGTGAGTGAGTGAATACAGAATTAAGGCCAAGGTATGGTTCAATATGATGAGTTTAGATTTATCGTTCAGGAATTGTTTTAGTGTCAAGATATCATTTGTACAACATTATATGAGGTTATCAGTAACTTTTAGATTTTAAAAAGCCCAAAATCAAACATACAATTCTTACATACAGAAAATAACAGTGCTGCTCTCTGAAGACAGCTTCAGCTCTAAAAAATTGCAGCGTTCAACATTTTCTTCATTCAGGACTTTTGTGGCAGGGTTATGATGAGGAACACAGCTTTTCCTCCTCCTGGCTTCATCTACTTCCTATTGCTTGTAGCTGAGCTGGTTTTCTATTTCTACAGCATTCAGATTTTGTCAAATGTTTTCTCTACTCTACAAATGTTATTCTTCCTTTCCTTAAACACTTTTCCCCTGTAAATACAGAAATCAAGGTTTTAAAAATGCATTGTGAAAAGGTGTCATTCGGGTAGAAAACTCCAAGAGAAAAACACTGCAATTTTAATTCTGGTCTCTCAAGTCCCAGGGCTGGAAGGGGATAGAGGCATAGAAAAGGATGGAACAAAAGCTTATGTGGTAAATTGACCTGACTAATGTCGATGGTTCTGATCACCTGTTAGATTTTGATCCCAGGATTTTTTCTCTCTCTTTTACTTAATGATGGCTGTTGTCTTCAAAATGTGAGGATCACAATGCGGGCTGCCTCAGTTAAAGACAAGGAGACCAATACTCAAGGTGCAGATTTATCTTCTCTGTATTGTTTGCTTACCGTCTTCTGGAGTCTTGGCTGTAATGTCTTCAGAAGGAGAGGTGGAGAGCTTGCCCTATCCAAAAGTGCATGTAACCTGATGGTAAAGGCCACCACTTCAGAAGCAAGAACTGTGCCTTTGAACTTTGTTAGACTGAGGAGGTGTTCAGCCTAGGAACCCTACACATCCTGGGAAAGTGCCCTTGCCACTAAGCTGTAGCATTAGAAGTAATTTGTAGTGATAAGCTGCTGCAACTACCTTTTATAAGAGTCACATCGTGTTGATTTATTTTGGACATGTTGTGAAGATAGCTAGCAGATTACTCCCTTGAGGGTATTCACATTGAGAAGTGCCATGTTGCTGGATTTCCTTCAAGTTTGAATGGAAGATAGATGTTGAAATATCCAACTGCAACATTCATGGTCCTGTAGAAAACAGAATTTTATCTGCCAGGGAACTTCAGAAGCCTGAGAGGCACCTACAGAAGTAGAAAATAGCTGAGTAAGGGATCCGGGGCTGTAATATTCAAACCTGAGTTTGGTGTTTAAGAGCCTTAACGAAGTCTTTTAAAAAGACCTCAGGCTTGGAAGGCACACCATGTCAGAACAGAAGTGTGACAGAGTGAATGCCCATCACACAGGTTCTCCCCAGCCCTCCGCAGTAGGGTGACGGAGCTCCTTCAGCCAACCCTGCCTGCAGGTCCCGGGAAGTGCTGGGCGAGAGCCTCAGCATGCACAGCCTCTGACTGCCTACAAGCAGTTAGTAGCAAACATGCACATATTAGTAGATTGAATTAGTTCATCACAACTGATATAAACATGTTTATTATTATCTACTCTTGCCTTTGGTAGCTGTTTCCTGCTCCAGCAGAAGTTTCTGTTTAAGAAAGGATTAAATGATGTTCTCTACAAATTGAGGAAGAAGTACCTAAGCAATATTTCTTTTACTTTTGATGATGAAAAGAATTGTTTGAAAGCAAATGTTTTAATGCACAAAATCGGGACAATTCTAAGGGAGGATTACTTGTTTGCAAATTACTAATTCTTATTTGCAGAATCCAGACGGAAGCAGTCCTGAAAGAATAATTACTAAATATCAGTTATAACAATACTGCAGAACATCATCTTCATAACTGTGGAGTAAAGACACCTCACTCTAAAACAATCAGAGATAAACCACAATTTTTCACCATCATTCTTGCAGACATTATGTTTTGGAAGCAGATTCCTGTTTTCTCTCCAACTGTTTTAGATCTCAGAGGCAGTGAAAAGTGGCTGTGTTCTGCCCAAACATAGCCAGTGGAGAAAATAAATTCCAGAAAGAAGCTCCGTGTTGCTAGATAATAATTGAAGTCAAAGTGTTTGGCCAATGATGGCTTAAGGAGCTTGGCTAATACAGCTGATGAACATACGCTCAGAAAGCTTGTTACCAAAAAAAAAAGTCAAAAATTCAAGGTGATACTTGAAAATACTTGTTCTTCAACCAAGTGAATTTAAAAACCCTTATGTGTAGGATAAGGAGAGGAAGAAGAGGTCCTTGAATGATTTTTTTCAATGAAAACAATTTTTCTTTTAAGAAGCAGCCACTTGACATGACAAAAGAAATCGATGCAAAATCTCTAGTTTCACTTTCACATACAAATGATTCTAAATTTAAAAAATCATATATGCACACTATAAACTTCAGCAAATCAACATAAGAAGAGCTATAGATCACAAGGACTGTGCAGTACCATTGGAATTTTAAGATTTGGACTTCCCAGTAGCTCCAGCAGGTTTCAAGCAGCCCCAAGACCTTGATGCCTTATGCAGGCATCTAGACACAAAGGGCTAGCTTTTCCAAGATTCTCAAGATAGCTTGGGAAGATGCCAACAGAAAATTATTGGTAGAAGCCAAACATGTTTGTACAGGTCTGGGAGGATTATTGTTGTTTTGGAACGGTGGAGTATTTTGTGAAGTTTTTTTTTTTTGCATGGGGTTTTGGGGATTTTTTTTTTTGGGTCTTTTTTAAAAATCCCACAGGTATCTACAGATCTACAGGAACATTTGGAAATGTTAAATTGTGACCCTGAATTTGTTCCCCAAAAAACTTCCACTCTAAAGATAGGATTCACCTGCCTCTAT
>VZSC01017772.1:1158-25535 GCA_013398225.1 Steatornis caripensis
GAGATGCAGGCACTTGAGGTGGAATTTATCCTGTGGGAGCTGCCTGGCCATGTGCCTGAAGAACTTCATCTCTGCCACAGCATAGGTCTCTGACCACATCGTGCTTTGGGTGCTGATGGCCTCTGTGCTCTGGCTGCTCAGGAAGATGTCCGAGTCGCCCCGCTGCACCCCAAACATCATCTCAATTATGAGGCTTTTGGTGTCGCCTTTTGTCGGAATTTGCAGGAGTGGCTGGAGAGCAGCAGCTTTAGATGGTAATGTGATGATTCAGGCAAATTTCCCAGGATATCTTCACCAATCTACGGAGCCAGCAGGCAGTTTTCTGCACGTCTAGATAATAGCCAGTGCAGAGGGTATCTAGCATGCTGCGGTCCTGATTCCTCCTGAGCTCCTCCTGCGGGTGGTGGAGGAAACACAGCATCTCCCCTGCCAGCTGCGTACTCGTGCAAGTGCACTCCAACTCCACATGAATGTTCTGTTATAACTGTAGTATAACTAAAGCATGATGATTCACAGTGAGCTCTGACCCTCATCAAACTGCACTCCCTTTTTACTTTGGAGGCAAGAGGTGACTACACCACCGCTCCAAAGAAACCAGTCAGATGGTGACTGTGGTCATGGGGTGGAACGTGGCAGGTGCACTCTCCCTGACCCCAGCAGGTCTAACGCCTGTCAGTCGCTGTCCCAGTGACACTGCTGACTGTCAGTTTCCAACTTCCCCCAGCCTTGCCCAGCCTAGCCATGGGCCCCAAAGAGCCAGGTCCACCAGTGGGCCAACTTCCCAGCCTGTCCTTGGCCTAATCCTGTCCCCGCAGCACTGCCTGGACATCCCTGGACACGTCTCTGAGCTGCAGATTGACTTTCTGGCTTGAACTCATCCTGCCTCGTCACTGTGAACTTGCTTGGTGATCCGCAGCATGATTGAACCTATTAAGAGTCTCCAGGCCTGCTCTGCTCCCTGGAAGGGGGCAGTGGGACAAGACTTGATGTTAGCACACTCAGCTCCTGACTCCTACGGGTGTTGCTGGCCCTCACTGCACCCTGGCACAAGTGTCCACAGTGCTATGATACCTAGTTTCTCCTCTAAGTCCTTGCCAGAAAACTACACCCCAACCCACCCATAGCCTCCTGCACCCTAATAGATCCTGTTGTTGCTGTAACTGCAAGTTACAGATTAAATGGCAGTGGGGCAGTCCCAAGGGGAGGGTGAGCTGGGCCAACAGAAGCCCTCCTGTCAATTTATGAGTTGTGGAGAAGTGTTACTGCTTGATAGCTGGATCTGTTGGTTTACCACAACTGAAAAACACAGTGATGAGGCCTTAACGTCTGCTTCTTCAGCTCCTTCTTGAGGAATGAGCAGCACTGAATACGTCTATCAGTCCAGCCAGCCCAAGGTCTTGGGGAACATGAGAGAAGAACGGCCCTCACCAACAATTTGTTTTGATTAACTAACATCAAGGGTTCTATTAACTTGCATGTAGGTGGGATGTATTCACGGTCTCCCAGAGCATAGGGATAATGGTGACAGGTTCATCAGATAGGCTGTCCCCATTTACCTTCCCAACTATGTAGACAGGTTATCTCTTTGGTTATGAAGCAGGTGTGAGGTACCTACATTAGCCCTCAGATAAGGATATGATACCTACAGCAGCTCCGAGCACTTTGTAAGTGCTCAGTTTTCATGACTAGGGTGATTGGTGTCAGGCTAGCCAGCTGTGCAGACCCCTGGGGTGGGAAGGAGTCAATGACAGCGCTTTGGCTCAGCCCAGGTCCCCCTTCTCTCAGTAACTCTCAGTAGCTGCAACGAGTGGCACAAACTCCAGCAGCCTCCACCAACTGTTTTGCAGCTTTTAATCTAGGCAAAATAAGAAGAAGAGCACAGTCACGGCTAATGGAAAATATTCTTACATCTATGAGGAATGGCTTCAAGTGGAGCATTCCACTGAGTGAACATGGGTTGCCCCTTTCTTTCTTCTCCAAAGCAACTTATTTGTGTAGATCCCAGTAGTAAATAGATACTGTGTTTTCTCTTCCTCTTTTCCTCTACAAGTGTCAACCCAAGTATGAACAAGATGCTGTTTGATGGGACACTCCTCTCATGTCAGAACAGTCTGCAGTGGTTATGAAAGATTCACAGGCAGGTATGAAGAAACAAACTGAGAAAAGCTGATGTGTATTCCCTGTTCCAGAGCTAGAGGAAAACAAAGGTGACCAATCTTCTGAATGCTTCCTTGTAGTCAAGGGCTTCTGGCGATGCCTGTAGAGGGGCTAGAGGGAAAATCAGTTTATATATACACTTCAGAAGACACAGCACAGGAAAGAAGAGGCTTCCTGGCACCTCATCCACTCTGAACAAACCACCGCAACTGAAGTCAATATCAGAATTCTCACCGTCTTCCTTGAGTTTCATGCTTTTTAGATCCATTTTCTGTGCAGATGCATTGAGGAAAGAATTTACCTGTGTTATCTTCATGTTTGCTGGGCACATGAGGAAATGCTGTATGTGTAAAGCAATTTCTCTTGTCTTACAGGGCTGGGAGTCTGAGAGACACAAAAGGGTGAAGCCATAGTTGCCAGAAATACTTTAAATCTGGGAAGAAACACATCTTTGATACCCTGTAGCTTCAAAAGAAATTAAAGGAAACATGACACATCCTGTTTCTACAAACCCTTTTCCAGTAACTCTAAAGAAAATCTTTAAACTTTCAAGGGTTTGTGAAGCTACTTACCTTCATTCATGGTTTTCCTGTTTTCCTCTGAGGTCAAACAGATTTATGTGTGAAAGGACAACCTGCACTTGACAGAGTAAAGCCATCTGCCACTTGTTGTTTACACCAGTTCTATGAAGCTAATCCCTGAGTCTCTGCCTTTTCTGGCATTTCCAAACTCAATAAAAACACAAAGGCTTGAAGAGCAGAAAAGGTGGCATATTTTAAGCGCTTCTTCAAAGGCTGTTTTGCTTCAGTATTCTCCTTATTAAAGTAGGGCATCTGCTGAAATAACAGAGAAATTGTGCACAAAGGAAATTAAAATGCTGGAAAATCTAAGGTCAAGCAGGTTAATCTGAGTGTTAAGAATACCCATGGTACAGCCAAGCTCAGATGTCTCTGGTAGCTGTTCCAAAGTCAGTATCTTCACTCAAGGACTTTGCTCTCCTACCCTACAAATTCTTCTCAATGGCAGCCAAATTCTCATTGAAGCTGATGGCAACAAGCTCTGACACTTACATAAGTGAGTTCCCAATGCATGGGAACCCTCCTTCTGAAATCACTAGAGGCTACATTACTGTAGGTGACGTAGAATCATAGAATCGCTAAGGTTGGAAAAGACCTTTAAGGTCATTGAATCCAATCACAAAGCTAGCACTGCCAAGTCCACCAGTAAACCATGTCCCTAAGCACTGCATCTACACATCTTTTAAATACCTACAGGGATGGTGACTCAACCACTTCCCTGGGCAGCCTGTTCCAACACTTGACAACCCTTTCAGTGAAGAAATTTTTACTCATATCCAATCTAAACCTCCCCTGGCACAACTTGATGCCATTTGCTCTCGTACTATCACTTGTAACTTGGAATAAAAGACCAACATCCATCTCACTACAATCTCCTTTCATGTAGCTGTAAAGAGCGATAAGGTATCCCCTCAGCCTCCCTTTCTCCAGACTAAACAACTCCAGTTCCCTCAGCTGCTCCTCATCAAAATTGCACTTCAGAACCTTCACCAGCTCCCGTTGCCCTTCTTTGGATGTGCTCCAACACCTCAATATCTTTCTTGTAGTGAGGGGCCCAAAGCTGAACACAGTATTCAAGGTGCAGCCTCACCAGTGCCAAGTACAGGGGGACGATCCATTCCCCAGTCCTGCTGGCCACACTATTTCTGATAGACGCCAGGATGCTGTTGGCCTTCTTGGCCACCTGGGCACACTACTGGCTCATATTCAGCCAGCTGTCAACCAACACCCCCAGGTCCTTTTCCACCAAGCAGTTTTCCAGCCACTCTTCCCCAGGCCTGTAGCATTGCATGGGGTTGTTGTAACCCAAGTGCAGGACCCAGCACTGAGCTTTGTTGAACCTCACACTGTTGGCCTTGGCCCATTGATCCGGCCTGTCCAGATCCCTCTGTAGAGCCCTTCTGCCCTCAAGCAGATCAACACTGCCACCCAACTTGGTGTTGTCTGCAAATTTACTGAGGGTGCACTCGATCCCCTTGTCCAGATCTTTGATAAAGCTGTTAAAGCTATTAAAGATATTCAGGTTAATGGTTAATGGGTTACACTTTGCCTAGTGTAGTGGAGTAGCACCAGGGCCTGTCCTAAGGTCTATCCTATTAAACACCTTGGAAAGAAGTCCCATTGGAATCAGTACACAAATGCTTTGTTTGCTGGTGCTCAGAGATCCAGTTCAGGCAAAATATATTCCATACCATATAACATCATGCTCAGCAATGAAAAGAGGAGGCTTTAGGGGGATTAGCCATCTTTTGCTTGGGAACTGTTTGGGCATTGGTCTATGCAGATGAAGTAGTGGTGAGTGATGGCTTTTGCATAATTTGGGGGGTTTTTTGTTTTCTTCCCTCTCCTTCTGCTTATCCTTCACTTATTAAAAATTTCCTTGTTTGTTCGTCTGTTTCATATTGACCCGCAATTTTTCTTGTTTTTATTCTTCCTTTTGTCTTCCCCTATCCCACTGGACATGAGGGGAGAAGTGAGTGAGTGCCTGTGTGCTGTCCACTGGGGTTAACACACAACACGTGCTGCCTGTTTGTCTCTCAGTGGCAGGAATAGTGCATGACCCCAAGGGTCTGCACGTCTTAATGAATTCCTGGACTCTATTTTTTTCTGACATGACTAAATGATGAATATACATGAGTGCTTGCAGACAATCACTAATGCTTCTGATTCTGAGTCTCCCTGGATTGGTTCCCTAATGATTCCCTGGAGTTTTTTCCATGAAACTCTTGGTCCCTTAGGAGAGGAGGTAAAGGATGGAAAATAATGCTTTTCCACACAAACTCCCCTGTGGGCCCTCTTCAGGCTAACCTCACCTGTCCCCAGAGCCTCTTGAGTGGGAGATGGCCAGCTGCCAGCTCCTTACATCCGGACCCACTTTTCCTGAGAACACAGCAAGGCAGAGTTTCACATACAAGAGGAAATCCCTAAATGGCATGCAGCCAAGAGAGTGGAAACGGGTTTTTTTGTGAAGTTGGGTTTGGTTTGTTTTTTTTTTCCCAACTTCCCCATTAATGTATTTGACAGCTCGCTGTTCCTGTCAGTGCAGGATTCCAGAGGAAACCAGAACTGGGAGGGCTCTTCCTGCGTGTGGGAGTCTTCCCAGGAGCTTGAGGGATTTACCAATTGCCATCTTTCACTCCCATCCCTTGCCGTGTCCCTCCAAAGGCCATGAGCAGTGGCAAGCTACAGACAGGTTTGCTGGTGGCCGGCTACTTCGTCTACCTGCTGGTGGGTGCTGCTGTGTTCCAGGCACTGGAGAGGACTGCTGAGAAGCAGGAGAAAATGGCAGCTGCCCAGATGAAGGAGGCTTTTCTGCAGAACTTTACCCACCTCACAGTGGCAGAGATGGAGCAGTTTATGAAGGTAAGTGCCAGTCCTGTGGAAGCCCTTTCACCCTCCCCAACAGATGTTGTTTCCTACTCACCCCTGATACACAGATAACTTTCATTCCATTCCTACTGATGTGGTCATTTGGATGATTTTAGCAAATCCCAAGCCCACTCTCCGGTCTGAGCAGACAGGTCACACTGGTGGTAAATACAGCTTGTGTAGTTCGACAAAACCTTGTATGTCAGCTGTTAAGAGTCTCCATCCCATGAAGGCCCAATTCTTTGGGGTCTTGCCTCCTGTTGATTCAGCTTGCGGTGGGTCTGTTCTTGTCTACAGTGGCTGACGTGGCAGGAAAAATTAGCCTGTCTGAAATTAATGGGTGCTGTTCCCACTTACAACAGTGTCACAGGTAGCACAAAGGAACAATATGGCAAGGTCTAAAATAATCTGTTGAGCAAGAGAAAGAAGCCCAAATTACTACAAGGAGGGTGGCATAGTCAGGGTTTACTCTGTGAAGATGCTGCAGAAGTGAAACCGGTAGCCTAGCCAAGGGAAAGGTGTTTCTGGTCATGGCACAGGAAACTGAGAATGAGTATGATTGTCTGTTCATCTTCACTATTTCCTAGCTCTGTTTGCTACAATGCAGAAGAAAATGGGGAGTGCAAGTAGCCTACTGTAAGCATTTCTGCATGGGATACTAATGGATCTCTTAATGCGCCAGTTCACAGGATAAGGAAAGGAGGGGAAGAGCTGGTATTTCTAATAACACCTTTCTAGGACACCAGTAAAAAAGATAGTGAGGGAAGAAGAGAGGGGGGAACACTTTTCTGGTGCATTTTATTCCAGCTTGTGTCTTTCCTCTGGCAGGTCTCAGCCCTGGATTTTATCTAGGCTGTTTGTCTACAAACCAGCCTGCCTTTCAGATGTTCAGTTCAATGTTCTCTGTTTGCTAAAGGCAGGGACAGCTGGATACTCTCTGTTTTTTCAATTATTTTTTATAACTTTGAAAAAAAATAACAGCCCTTAGAATTAAAACCAAGGAAGAAGGGGAGAGTCTGAAAATGCATAACATGATATAGATGGTAGGGCTAGAGGGGCTTGGGAGAAACATCTAGTCAAATCCCCTGTGGTAGGGCAGTCTCAGCTCAACCCAAACCATCTCTGACAGATGTTCATCTAGTCTCATCTTAAAGGCCACATAGTAAATATGTGCATGTTTGTTCATGCATGCAGTTTGGATAAGAGTATCTGTCAGGCTGAATTCTGATTGTGGTTGCACCAAGGGTAATGCTTTGCAAATCAATGGACTTTCTGTGAATTTAAATCTGTTACACTAGTCAGAATATAGCCTTAAAATGAAATTCTCTGTGTATGTCACATGTACCCTGCTATAACTCACTGATGCCCTCCTGAGAGGGATCAGTCACTGCTCAGTGCACCTACACACAGGTGGGTGATTAGATCCTGAACGACGACTGCCGTCTGAAGGGCAAACTCAAAACCAGAAACCAGCAACCCCATCACTTAGGCCAGTGTGCTGTCTTGCTCTGCTGCATCCTAGTTATCTATAGGATGTTTTTGTCCGAAGTACTTAGCCTAAAAAAATTGAGGTTCTTGATCACACTAAAAGAAACTAGTTCTCCTAACACCCACTGGAGCAGTCAGCGTAAACAGGGCAAAAGACTAAAACTCAAAACTACTGGCTGGCTGCTACCCAACGTTGGAGGTAAAGATGTGAATAGTGTTAGCGTATCACTGGGGACAGGTGTGTAGTGTCAGGAAAGGAGCAGCAATTGAGTATTCTTGCAGCAAGCACTTGAGAAAAGCAGCCATGTTGATACTAAACTTTGCTTTCCCTCCCAGAACCTGACTGAAGCCATTCAGAATGGAGTATACCCTGTTGGAAATGAATCACAGATTGAGGAGAGCAACTGGGATTTCAGTAACTCCTTCTTCTTTGCAGGCACAGTTGTCTCCACAATAGGTAGGTCTAAATGCTTTCCATGTACGTGTGTTTGGTGCTTATTACCTCTGGTAATTAGGACCTGAATGGATAATACTTTCAAGGATAAAAACTCCAGCCCTTCATTGTCATGGATGGTAAGCAGCAACGGACTTGGGCCTCAGACCTCACCACTGTGCAGATCTTTGAGCATTGCTTGTGAAATACCAGTGGCCTTTCATATTATTTCCCACTTTTTTCTTCTTTTTGACCCATCTGTTAAAATGTTCACTCTACTGCCAGTTGTGGGTGGGAGATAAACTTCACTTTCCTGGTCTTTATTCTAGGATCAAATAGGCTTTAAATCTGAAAGTGCTGTAAAGCATGAAAGAATGGTAGGAAAGAAGTGAACTCCGCTGGGGCATGGACACTGTCTCAATAACCTGTTCTGAGCTATTAGTGCACATACTGAATTAATAATATGCCAGGAAGAAAAAAATGGGAAAGGGGCAAGACAAATGCTGAGACTTTTACGCTGCTGCTCAAGATGTTCTGAACTTTTCCAGGGCTGCCTGCCCCTGCCTGCCTCTCCCTTTCTCTCAAATATGCATCCCAAAAAGTGCGGGCCTGCCAAATTTAAGCATAGAATCCACACTGTTGACTCCTGCTTCACACTTTCATGCAGTGAAAGTCAAATCTATGTTTTTGCAGAGTGAAGCTGAGGCCTGCCTTCCACTACACCCTAAGCACAGCTGCTCCACTGCTCTCTGAGTGTGACATGTCACAAGGGCCCTCACAGTCCCTTCCACTCAAGTTCACACTGGAGTTCCAGCCTGTCCAGTACAGCAGCACAGAACGAGAAGCAATGCCCTGGCCATCTGCCAGCCCAGGCACATCGCCATTGCTGTTATCAAAACGTTCCCAGGCACAGCAGAGTAAAATGATAAGCAGTACCGCAAGCAGCAAAGGCAAAAAGTAGCCACTAAGAAGCAGTAGACTCTAGTATGTAGACTCTGGTATAGCTCCATGGCAAGCACAGAAGACTGCCAATTAATAGCTAAACAGCAATAACAGCTATAAATTTGATCTAGCACATTCCAATCAAATCTGTCATTATCTCAAACTCTTCCAACCCCACGTTCGGTGCCAAAAACGACTGTCACGGTTTAACCCCAGCCCGCAGCTCAGCCCTGCACAGTCACTCACTTACTCTCCCCAGTGGCTTGAGGGAGACAATCAGAAGGGTNTTCACTTTCCTGGTCTTTATTCTAGGATCAAATAGGCTTTAAATCTGAAAGTGCTGTAAAGCATGAAAGAATGGTAGGAAAGAAGTGAACTCCGCTGGGGCATGGACACTGTCTCAATAACCTGTTCTGAGCTATTAGTGCACATACTGAATTAATAATATGCCAGGAAGAAAAAAATGGGAAAGGGGCAAGACAAATGCTGAGACTTTTACGCTGCTGCTCAAGATGTTCTGAACTTTTCCAGGGCTGCCTGCCCCTGCCTGCCTCTCCCTTTCTCTCAAATATGCATCCCAAAAAGTGCGGGCCTGCCAAATTTAAGCATAGAATCCACACTGTTGACTCCTGCTTCACACTTTCATGCAGTGAAAGTCAAATCTATGTTTTTGCAGAGTGAAGCTGAGGCCTGCCTTCCACTACACCCTAAGCACAGCTGCTCCACTGCTCTCTGAGTGTGACATGTCACAAGGGCCCTCACAGTCCCTTCCACTCAAGTTCACACTGGAGTTCCAGCCTGTCCAGTACAGCAGCACAGAACGAGAAGCAATGCCCTGGCCATCTGCCAGCCCAGGCACATCGCCATTGCTGTTATCAAAACGTTCCCAGGCACAGCAGAGTAAAATGATAAGCAGTACCGCAAGCAGCAAAGGCAAAAAGTAGCCACTAAGAAGCAGTAGACTCTAGTATGTAGACTCTGGTATAGCTCCATGGCAAGCACAGAAGACTGCCAATTAATAGCTAAACAGCAATAACAGCTATAAATTTGATCTAGCACATTCCAATCAAATCTGTCATTATCTCAAACTCTTCCAACCCCACGTTCGGTGCCAAAAACGACTGTCACGGTTTAACCCCAGCCCGCAGCTCAGCCCTGCACAGTCACTCACTTACTCTCCCCAGTGGCTTGAGGGAGACAATCAGAAGGGTAAAAGTGAGAAAACTTGTGGGTTGGGCTAGAGACAGTTTAATAGGTAAAGCAACAGCCACACACACAAGCAAAGCAAAACAAGGAATTCATTCACTGCTTCCCATCGGCAGGCTGGTGTTCAGCCATCTTGGGAAAGCAAGGCTCTATCACATGTAATGGTGACTTAGGAAGATAAACACCATCCCTCCAAACGTTCCCCTTCCTTCTTCTTCCCTCAGCTCTATATGCTAAGCATGGTGTCATAATGGTGTGGAATGTCCGTCCCTGGGGTCAGCTGGGTCAGCTGTCCTGGCTGTGTCCCCTCCCAACTCCTTATGCACCCCCAGCCTGCTCCATAATGGCATGTGGTGAGAAGCAGAAAAGGCCTTGGCTCTGTGTAAGCACTGCTCAGCAGTAACGAAAACATCCCTGTGTTATCAACAGTGTTTCCAGCACAAATCCAAAGCATAGCCCATACCAGCTACTATGAAGAAAATTAACTCTGTCTCAGCCAAAACAAACACGGGCAGACAGGCTGTCCCATTAAAAGTGTAACTTTGCCTGTTTCTCTGCACCTTCACCTCAGAGGTCTCTCGTGAAGGTACATCAGGTACTTCCACTCGTCTTCACCAGGTTTTGTCATGAAAATGGAATATTTCTGCAACAGAGAGCACACGACAGCTCAAGCATTTTTTGTGCCTAGTAGCCAATAAATCACTCAATTGTTTTATTTGTCTTTTCCCTCAAAGAATTTGTTTAATTTTCCAAGCAATTGATGCCTTGAGATGAACTGTGCTCAGGAAAGTGACTTTTCTCAGGTTCACTGATAGTGTGAGGGCATACACAAAGTACAGGGCTCTTGCACTCAGGGATGTACCTCATGGAGTCTAAGAGGAACAAAGTCTCCAGTCCGTTAAAGGACATGTTTGGAGTTCTGCAGCCATTGTTTCACTACTTAGATAAATCCTTTTAGTAGGAATTTAAGACAAATAACTCACTGGCTTGAATAAATCAGCCACCAGTAAGGTCTGGAGCAATTAGCATGGTCTATTCTAATGCACACTGCACTGCTTCCAGGACTGGAGACAGTATCTGGACATACCAGCTTACTGGAATTTAGCCAGGGAGGTCACTAACACACAGGCAGATTAACAAGAAGCTAGAGATGGCTATATGCGCTTCTGACATGGCAAATAGCCTGGGACTCCAGCCTTGATGTCTTCCAGGTCCCCAGACTTCTGGTTTCTGTCTTTCCATGTATTTATCAGAGGACAGAACACGTTTTCCATAGCTGCTTTTAGATTGTACTTTCATTCCCACTAAGGCTGGGTTGGAAGCACGCAGTGCTCTCTGCATTCCCCAAAATGTGCAGGGTGAATCACTTCATCTACTTATTGCTTTTTTCAGAGAAAAAAGCGTGCGTGTGGACTGAGAAGTGCTAGCCACATCTTTTGGGATCAGAGGCTGGCTAGGTTGGGGTAGGTGTGAATGTAAACGTGGGCTGCTCCAGTCCTCTGGAATGTCTCCCCTGACCCATCTTTTTTCATAGGCTATGGCACACTACGTCCTAAAACTGCTGGGGGCCAGATCTTCTGTGTCTTTTTTGCTCTATTTGGAATCCCTCTGAATATCGTTTTTCTGCACCGTGTCGGTAAGATGCTCTCACTGCTGTGTAAAAGGCTGGGGAAATTCCTGTACGAGAAAGGAATGAGAAAGGTAATTGGTTTTACTTATTCAGGCACACTTACATGCTCATTTCTAGTTTTTTTCTCAAGATGTGTGCTGGCATTATCCTCTATTATATTTGTAGTCATGCTGTGTTAGACATTGTGCTAGGAGAGGGAAAGAGACATTCTTTACTTGCAGAGCTAAACAGACAAGGCAACCATAGAGGAGATACTCAGGGATGCATTTTGTCTACCCATCTAAACGGCAGACATCGAGCCCCCTTCAGCAATCAATTGAGAGACTGGGTGCCTCATCCCACTTCTCTAGAAGCATATGTCAGGAGCGAACACTCTAGGGAAGTACCTGTGTCCCTTTATAACCAGTAAAGAGAGAGATGATTAAGCATGTCGAGGCAGCAAAAACAGGTGAGCTGTGAAAAGCACGTGGGCTGTAGTGGTTTCAATGGATGTTGACTCAATGCCTAGTGTGTCACCCCTCCTTATTCATTACACCTTATTTACCCTCTTTATTAATTTAATTCCTCTCCTTCCTTGACTTTGACAGAAATGAAACATTAGGTTGAAGCTGTCCATTTGAGCCCAGTTGCTGAAAGGTGAAGGAGGCACCTGTAAAGGGCTAGAGACAGGATGTGTCTTGCCTGGTTATTCTCCAAGTTATTTGCAGCTCCTCCCTTTCTCTCACCACTACTGAGGACATGAGAATAGCTTTTCTGTGTCTCCTACTGTAATTCTCTTTCAGGTCAAGGTGTGAATGCTACAGACAACCCTGTTCAAATTGCTAAATTCCTCCCCATGTCTGGCGAACTTAAATAGAACATAAGACTTGACCAGATATAGACTCAAGCACTTGATATATGAAAGCATGAAAATTAAAGAGTTGCCATTAATTTCCAGACAATTTGGACTTATAAAATTCTATACATCAACCATATGTGTGTCTAGCTGATGTATCTTAATATATAACATGTCTTTTTCTCCAGTCAAAGCTTCTTCATGACTGCTGGGAGGTAGGATGGTTCAAAAGTCACTGTCCAGGCACTTCTTCATCCGGAGCTCATTTGTTAAAGATCTTCTTGTAGTAAGGTATCCACTGGATAGGAGCCAAGTTGTGACACTCATGCAGTGAGAAATAAAGACAACAATCAAGACTCTTGGAGATAGTACTCTCAGAAAAGGTGTAACTTTTTTTTTTTTTTAAGTTTGTTTTCCCAGGCAGATTTCAATGTTCTTTAGGTGCCACACCTGAATACCTAAAAACTAAAAGTGAAGTTCTCTGGTGAAAAGTGGAAATAGTCTGACTCCAGTAAAAGTGGTTGGAAAGGAGTTCCTCCTATACTTATGGTTGTTGGAGGTTAATACAATCCGATAAAAGACTACATCTCCCAGGGCTACTGTGGACATGCAACATCGATAATACACGGCTTCCCTCTGCTTCAGAGCAAGGCTAGGGTACTTTTAGAGGAAGAGCACTCAATACTAATCCTTCAGTTCCTCTGGTCCTAGCAGGTATTCCTAGATAGCCACCCATTTTGAATAGCCACCATTATATGTGCCCTGCTAATGTGTCAAATCATTATTATAATTGAATTGGTTTCTTTCTTTTTCAGAAGAAGATCAAATTTCTGACCCTTTTGTTCTTCCTGGCAACAGGGATCCTAGTTTTTCTGTGCTTGCCATCACTCTTCTTCCAGATAACAGAGGGCTGGTCCTACAGCGAAGGAATTTACTTTGCATTTATCACCCTCAGCACCATTGGCTTTGGAGATTATGTAGTAGGTAAGGTTGACTTCAGACAGGCGACACAGCAAAGCACCAGGTTTATGACTAATTACCATGGGTTGGCTGCACAGGCCACCAGTGTACTGTAGAGACAAATCTTCTGTCTGAGTCTTGGACTAGTCTTTGCCTTGTACAGTTCCGGGGGAAATACTCATTTCTCTGGGATTGCATACTCTGAAAAAAGCACAAAATTGTCTAAAGAAATGAAATGTGGTGTTTTGGGGGGCAAAGAAGCCAAGTATTTTGGGGAGGGAAGGGGAAGTGTAAGGAATTCAAGGAGCTGAGGAATTTGCGTGTACCAAAAGTTTGCGCACTCATACAAAATAAGACATGTATGCTTGTTTTGGCCATCTAAGACTCATGTTTCAAAGTGTAAAGCAAAGAAATGACTGGTCGTGTTTCAGAAGACATGATTTTATGCAACAGACTGAGACGTGGAAATCCCCGTCATTGGAAAGTGGGAAAATCTGCTCACTCAATGAGAAGTGGCCTTTAAACATCTATATTACTGCAAAAGTGGCCTTCTTTAGTCTCCTGTGCATCACTGGAGGCTCTCTTTCTTCACAAGCCAGAGGTTGGGACTTCCCCTGAAGATGAACTGTTTAAGCTACACTCCAAGCACTCGGAGTGTTTCTCAAAATACTTTCATGCATCTGCTGACCAAAATGCACTCTCCATGGAATAAGCTTCCAGAGGAACTCCAAAATGATCACCAGGAGCCAAATCAGTGTCCACAGAAGAAGCAATTAAACACCAGGACTCCATGGAGAATCAAAGATTTCTCTACAACAACCTGTCCTGCCAGCATCTTGCCAGCCTGAACTTCTCTTCAGTGGGGATGTGAGAAGGAAGCTAATACTTGAGCACCAGTGCCGTCCCTACAGAGAATCTGGAAGCCTCGTGTCCCTTTCTGATGGACAGACATCCACCACACGACAAACGCTAGGCTCTCAAGCCTTGCAGAGATGCAAGAGGGGCCCTGGAGACTGGCTGGCAGTCTTGCTGTGTTTTTGAAAAATTTCTTACATCAGGCTGAGGACTTTGACAGAGAGACCCCACAGGCTTTTTCAGACACTGTCTGATGTTCTGTGCTGACCTTAAATTTTTGAGTCTGCTAAAGAGGCTGGGTAGTGCTTTGACAATCCAGTTCACACATTTTGTTTGTTTGCAAGAGTTCAGTGATTGTAATGATCTTGTAGCCTAGCTCATGCAATGGCAATGGGTTGATTAGTCCACACTTACCCAGATGATCCCAGTCAGCTAACTGCTCACTCTTCCTACAAAGCTCAGGAAACCAGTGTCCCCTGAAATTCCCCTTTTCACATAACGCAGAGAAAGATTGTCTCCAACAGTGGTTAAATAGTATTGCCATGAATGTGACACAGAACTCAGGCATCAGCAAGGAATCTGTATCACACAACAGTGGCCTCTTTTTTCCAGCTGGTGCCAATCTTTGTCACTGCAGTGGAGGACAATAGGGCATAGGCATTTTTTTCCTAGCCATGGCCTGTTCAGTTATGTGGAATACAGGAAGGTGGAGTGTGGCTGGCGCCACGCAGGAGAAAAAGTGAACATCAAACTGCTGCATTCTCTTCCCTTGTCCAAATTACAAGTGTGTTTTACAATGACAGCAAGTCACAGCCTGAAAACCACTACCTCCATAGCACTTTCCTCCTCTGCAGCCATATTATTTTACAAATACAGTCAAAAAATAACAAATAGATAGGCCTCCTGGCACTGCAGGACTTGAAAAGAGTTGCCAGCTTCCTGGCTGCTTCTGGGCAACTTCACAATGGGAAACAATCCACCAGGTTTGTGGTGATCTCCCTGTCCACACACGTTGCTGTGTTATCTACTATGTGGAGTCACCCTTGACAATGACTTATAGCACTCAATGAGCAATATCATCAAGTTTTCCTGCAGGTGCCAGGGCCATATCAGCTGTATCATGATGGTAACAGTGTGTGGGACTAAGTGCCGTAAGAGCAAATGCTCTCTGAATATTGGTGGTGGATTGCTGATGTCTGAAGAAACAAACTAAATCACCCATGCAGAAAAGCGAGTGTGCAATACTGGCTGATGCTAAGAGTTTTGGACTGCACGAAGTAAGCTTCAATACACTGGTTGCCAACACAGACAGTTGTGTTCTTGGCATGCGTCAGTGAGTTCTCATCAGCCACCTAGTTTTTTAATGGAGGAAGTTGCTGAAGTCGTTCAAAAGTAAAGCAGAAATTGCAACTACTCTCTTTGTGTGATCAACAGTACCTATAATTGAAAGCAATTTTTTATTAGGTTATAATCACATTTTGCAGAAATACACAGAATTACAATGACCTAGGTAGTAATGGTCATGTGGTTATAGTGGCCCACTGTGCTCTGCTTTTTGTGCTTTGGGAGCTGGGGAATATTTTCAAGATAATACAATACAATTTTACACTACTTCCCACATCATTGCATTTACCTGTAGATGCAGAGGTTGAACTGGGATTGGTATGCTATAAGGGGAAAAAATGTGCTGCTCTCCTGCTAATTCACCTCAATCCCAGTGTATCTTTTTGACAGGCCAGCATATTTGTGCTAGCATATATCAGTTTATTGCAAGAACAAGAGACTTGCCCAGCCTTAACCTAATACTGGGGAGGTGAAAGACTCCACTACAATGAAAAAGTCACCTTAAACTCCTCAATGTAAAATACATTGATGAATCCATTAGGCTGGCCCACTTTACACAGGTGAAGCAATTTTAACTTGTTAATTTTCTTCTTCTTCCTCTCCCCTTATCTGCAGGCAAACAGCCTGGCAGGAATTACTTTTCCTACTACCGAACACTGGTGGCTATTTGGATTCTTTTCGGCCTTGCCTGGATTGCTCTCCTATTTAATTTATTGACAACGGTACTAGAAGATACTGAAAAAATAATTGTCAAGGATCTCCATCAAATTGGAAAGGTGAGTAAGGACAATGAAGCAAGCCAGCAAAGAAGATGCTGGCCTACTCAATTTATTCCAGAAGAAGAACTAATATCACCACATGCTGGAGGGGACGCGCAGAAAATTGAGTCATTAGCAGCAGATTCTGAACACACAAAAAATGAAACAAATGTTTCTTCTTATAGCAAAACTATTGCCATAACGTATGAGGATTGAATTCTTCACTGGAGAGTTGCTAGTGAATTATTCTAAAGAAATTCCCATGGAAATAAAATTTATCCTAACTTTTGCTGAGATATGACCCTTCAGAACTCAAGACTTACAGTTACACAAAGCCCGAATATTAATGGTAAGATGTTTGCTCCTCAGTTTGCAGCTAGGTTGTGCTGAAAACCTGGGAAGTGCACTTGTTTTGCAAGGCATTTTTAAGGTGCTTCCACAACAATGCAGAGGAGGGGCATGGTGGAGCTTGCTGATTCTATTTGGATTTTGCTGCTTGTGAGAAATCATGTCTCTTCCAGGAGCTGACATGCACAAGCTTTTCTGAGGCATTGCATAGCACCTTTGGAAGAAGAAATAAGGGTATAAACTTAATAAATGAGTGATTTGAACCATCATATTGGATAAGGTATTATGATCTGAAATACACGTTTAAAAGGCAAGACCTGGGCTCAGTTCAGAGATACTAGAAGCAGCTAATGGACAGGGTTAGAAGAAGGATAGCATGTTAGAAATTGTTAATTCTACCTCTTCCTGTTTTATACTAAGTTGAATAAAGGAAATTTCACCTTTTATCCCTTTGGCTTTGAAAAAACTTTCTGATGGTGTTTATAAAGAACATATCAACCCATGTCTTTAATTCAAATTTTATAATAATTTTATTCTATAAGCATTTATAAGAACAGAAACTGGTTTGAATGGAGGAGTCCTCACTGCGTCGAAGCCTTGCTGCTATGTTTGTATTCCACAGGAGCTATAAAGTAGTTTAAAAATCATTCTGTTGTGCTGTGCTAAGGTACCTTTCCAAGTGCAAGTGTTGTCTGAACAGTGCAGCCTTACCTTCAACCAGGTAAGAAAAGGATGTTAAATCTGGTGTTTCAGGTGCACTCCCTGGCATGCTGGCCATCACTGGGTGAAGACCCTGGACTTTAAAGGCTCAGTCTATGCATCAGGTGCCCGTGTGTGTCAAGAGTGCGTGAAAAGCCTACCTTGAAGTGCTGGCAAAGCAGCTGTGAGGTGAACAGCTGTGCATAGAGGTGAACAGTCCCACGGGTGTATATGATCACACTAAAAGTCATCCTAGTCTAATACCTTGTCTCTGACCATGCCTACTAGCATATGCCTCCAAATAGTTTAAGAATGAGGTAGTTGTGCCATGCTCCCGCGCTGGGGTGCAGTCCCTCTTCCAGTAGTTGGTGGCTCAAAGGCTGGCCAAACAACAGGTGAGGTCTGTGTACTTCAAACTCCATGAACTTGCCCACATGCTGAACTCACATCAGCACCCACGGAACCCACCCAAGGCAGTCCATGGGTTCAGTACACCAACTGCCTTCCGTTGACAGTGCTGAATGTGTTGCTTGACAGGTTTTCATTATATCCTCAAGTTCCTATTTTGACAAATAGTGAGTAAGTGTTCTCGGCTCACCCTCCAGGAGTCAGTCACAGAAAGACCAGTCCTTACCAGAGCTATTCCTGTATGAAAGGGAGAATAATTTACAGCTATAAAGTAATTTTAGGCCATAGAGATGCAATCAGCCTTGAAGGTTAATTCATAACTATTTCAGTCAAACAAAACCGTGCTTCTTGCCAAAACAGCTCTGCTGCTTCAAGACCTGGCATGTAGACCTGACCACATATGTACGTTCTTTCTCTTCCCAAATTATTTTCCGGTGTTGCCCTCAAGGCCGGCTTCTTGCCTAATATGTCTCACTCTCAGTAAAACCTACTGAGGCATCAGGAACAAGAACCAACCAAAATCAGGGCAAGGTGGCAGGGGTATCACAGGACATAGTGGTCCTTGTGCAAGCCATGACCCTGTCACTCTCACAAGGTGACACCATAGCCAGGCAGAGAAAGCAGCTGGATGCTCCCAGGCAAGGATGTCTTCACCTCTCACCAAGTATTGACTCACATTATTATTTTCCAGGCATCATTTTTTCTCTTCTGTCTTTTCTCAACTCTTCCTACAAGGCCCATTAACCCACCCCCAACCTAACAGATGTACTGTCAAGGCTGGCTTAGGTGGTCCTGCCTGGGGATTTGATGGCCATTTTGCACAGCCTCTCACAGTTCCTTCCAGGTCAGTCCCTAGGGTTGGATGCCCCTCAGCCCCAAGGTGGCCGGCAGGGCCTCTGGGCACAACACATGTCTATTTGCTGTCTCTTTTGCTGAGGAGAAAGAAGAGCCTCCTCCAAAGAACATCTTGAAGTCAACACACCTCTGAAGGGTTTCAACTTGTTCCCACTGTCCCACTTGCTCCCTGGCATGACAAAGGACATAACTCAGCCCTGAAACAAGCTGGTAATGTCCCATTGCAACACAGAGAAACCAAGGATGCTTGTTCAGACATTTCAGGAAGGGCAAGAGATACGGCCCACAGACTCTGACTGTAAACAGCAAGCACAGAGCCAGGCAGTGGGTCTTTGAGCAGAATAGGACAAATTCTTTGTCCTTCACACTGATGGGTGTTTAACAACCAGGCACAAAACCCAAACACTTTCCGTTTCCAAAAGTCAGTCTGCCCTGTGGAGCTGTTGTCATAGGGTGTAGGCAATTCACCTTTTAACTCATCCCCTCTTGCCACACTCCCCGGGTAAGGATGTGCCCCTCCAGACAAGGCACAGAGGGACTGAAAAGCTCGCCCACAGCCAAGGGATGCAGGAAACATGAGCCGGGAGCGGCCGTCCTGGGGCTGTCCTCCTTCAGGCACCAAGCATTGAGGTGTCCCTTCGGTTGTAGATGCCAGCCTGGGAACGGAGTAAACACATCCACAAGCATAAAAAACATAAAAGCTCTCACGAGAAATTGAGGTAACTGCTCTAAGAAGACCATAAATCCTCATACCCACAGGGAGGCCTTTTGAAGAAGGGTCTCAGCTTTGCTTCTCGTGCCCTCTCGCGGCTGCGTGCAGCAGACCCCCTCTCTTTGCATTTCTGCCAAGTTCGGGACGTTTTACTCTACCTCCTGCTGTGCAGTTCAGCTGATGTAGTTGGTGCAGCGCTGGCCAGTGCAAGTCTCAGCGCAGCAGCTTCGCCTGTATTTTTATGCAGTTTATATGAGCTCGCTAAGGGCTAAAACATGCCGCATTCTCAAGTAAGGTATGAGGATGGGCACCCCAAATTAGACCAGCCAGGGATCTTGCCATGTACCCACGCTGAAACAGCTTTGTGGAGGTCAGATGGGGATGCGATGGCTTTCTATCAGCAAACCATCATGCGAAGAACCCTCACTGGCAGCACACACAGCACTGATGACAGAGTACTCTCCTACCATGTGCCCCATGCACCAGCTTCCCCTGCATAACGTCTGCTGCAGGACCGAGGCACACATTCACACCCTCCGTCCCGTGGGAAAAAGGGATTGGTCCGGAAAAAATCTGCAAAATGGCAGGTTTGGGTGCGGGCTTTGGGGCCAGAATGAGCCGGCTGCAGCAGCCTCGAGGGCAGGTAGTGCCTCATGAGGCAAAAGGGGTGGAGATAGAAGCTGGAAAAAGAACCAGCACCAAAGGGTGTGTGGTCCTCTCCTCTGGGAAAGGCAAGAAAAAAGCCCAGGAAAGCTGCAAGCCAGGGTGGGAGAGGAACTTTTTTGGACGTGATATTGTTCCTTATGCTTACACTGAACAATAAAGCTGTCTCCAGAAGGGCTTAGGCACAACAGCAAATCGCTCCAGGGCTGGTGCAAGCAGCCTCTTCCAGCATTAGCACCCTCTGAGCACCACACAACCGCAGCAGATCTTGTCCTCACATCACCCCTGAAAGGGGGAGCTGTTGCTTTCTGCGCAGATAGTAAGGGCCCCAGCAAAATTTAAGTGTGTCAGCTGAGCTCATGCATAAGACCTTTGGCAAACACATGATCTGGTGCTCTCTCAGCCAGAACCAGGTGTCCTGGTATTACTTACTAATAAATTAGACCCAGCTAATTGTTCTATAGTTACTGAGGTTAAGAAAAAGAATCTCGAATTGAGGGCAAAGTTAGAACAGAGCTTCTCCTCCATAGCTGGAGATTTAAAATGGTCCCAAGACTTAATTCATGAGTGTAAGACAGGCTCTGACTCTTCTTCTGCACGTTCCCCTTGCCCAAGGGACAGAAAACAGGAATAAAATCCATTTCAAAATCCCTGTTCTGCCAAGCGGCAAGGAGGCAGCAATCCTCCGGAGACCAGGCGGAGGGGTTCTCTATCAGCAGATCTGCACAGCCTGGAGCCTTTCCTCTGAGCTGTTCAAAAGCCCTTGCTGTGACCCAGCCCCACTGCACTGCTCAGGGAAACCCAATTTTCACGGAGCAACCTCCTGTGCAACTGCCAGCTCTCCCATTGCAGCTTGTTTTCAAACGGAAAACATTTCCAAGGCAAGCCAAATACTTTCCCATACAGTAAACCAGTTGTTTAAAAACTCTGGGACTATGATCATGAAATATATTCTCTTGGATTAAATGGCAGCAGCATGTTCCTGCATTCAGTCTGGGCTGCTCCTCATACATCACCCGCATCTTTGTTGCCAGCTAGCAAACAGTGTGCATTTCTGCACTTGAAACGAAGGAAATGCCATGAGGAATTATCTTTCCCTGAGAAAGAAGCCCATCAGAAATTCAATTGCCTCAAGAAATAGTAGGAGAAACTGAACTTTGATCTGTCTTTAATTAGTATATGGGATTGTTTAGGGATCTTTTGAGGTCTCCTTCAATTAATAGCCGGCTCTTTTGGAGAGATTAATTTTTGTCTGGAAGCAGAGAGACTATTCAAAGCAGTGGAACAGCTTGGCTAATGTAACATCATACAGCTAGTGGGATAATTTTTTCACAGAAATTACTAAACGTGGGCCACACACATGCTATTTTCCACTCTGTCACACTTGGACATGTGTGTTCTCGCCTGACTCATGACCAAAAGGCACTGAATCCAGCTCAGAACTGGTTTAACAAACATAACTAATCGCTCTCCAAAGGCCTGTTCACCATCCCTTAAGATCACAGCAGAAGAAACAAAAAAATCAGATTTTGGTGTCAGCCAAGTCCCATTGTAACATTCCAGCAGGATTCAAAGTGGTCTTGAAGATTTCCTGGGAGGTTTTATACCAACTGTCACACTGTATGGAAAGGGGATCCCTGGGATCCCCGGCATGTGCAGCTGAGGACCGCCCTTGCTGGTTCCATGCAAGCAAGTCAATATTTAGCTATTCTGGGGCTAAAACATTGGAGGGAAGCAAAAATGCTGCCCTCCAGAGAAACTGGTCCGTGCTCTTACACCCCGCAGCCAAACCCAGCTCAACATCGGGACATGAACTCAAACAGCTCCAAATCTGCTTAGAAAATTCAGTCTTCTCTATCACAACGGGTTCTGGACTTGATTAGGATAATTCTCTGACAGAGATTTGGAAAGGCTCATTTTGCTGAGTTAAACCTAGGGCAATTATTGAATCCATTTAATTACCAGTTCAACATGATTTAGGAGACATGTCTCCTGAATAAAGACTTTCCAAATTTCTCTTTCAATTATCCTCACATGTGTGGTTGGAAACCATAGCTGTACTTTTGTGGTGAGATGCTGAAGCATGAAATAATATATCCCGAGAAAGAGAGATACACTGATAAGCAGAATGATAATAATAAAAAGCATGCATCATTGAAAAATGAAGGGAGGTGCAACTTGGAATTTAAGTTAATGGCTTCCTTCAGAGGGATTAGCCAGAAAGAAGCTGATATTTTCAAAGAACAAATGTAGCTTGAGGTGAATCCAGTTTCTCAAAGTAAAAGATGATTATTCATCATAGCAAGGCATGGAGGAAATCACGCATCAAGACCAGAAAAAAAAAAGTCAGAATTTTTTGCTGAAAATCCCCCAGAATTCACAGTTCCGTTCATTTAAATGACTCATTGAGTGCTTTAAAAGCAAGGTTAAGGTCTTAAATTTAAAGGATGAAACTCGAGCAGAGATCTGTCTATTCTCAACTTCAAAAATCCAGGTATTCATCTCAAAATGTAATACACACTGGCTCAGAATGAGAAAGATGCAAGAAGCCCAGTACAGGCACCTTCCAATTGCTAGACACCAATCCTCCCTATTCAAGCAGTCTGTGTCTTCACAAAATATGCAGGAGCTATTCAGCATCTCTATTGTGCAAGTCTGTTGCGACAGAAATGTTGAGGTCAGGGCATATGTATTGCCCAAAAGTAGATATAAATCAATTAGAGATTAAATGTCCATCTCTGCAGAAATTCGGCCAGTTTCCCAGTTACCAGTTCCAATGCAGTAATGGTTTTCAAATATGTATTTTTTTTCTTTCTTCCTTGCGATCCTTATTTCTTTCTTGCTTACGTGCCTCAAGTTGATGATAGGATGAAGAATGGATGCATCAGAGTTCATTGCAGTCCCAGAAATGCTTGGGCAGCAGCTAGAGAAACACGGCCCAGCAGCAAGGTCTACAAAGAGTTTAAAAGTTGAGTGTAACAGCAGCAGTGGTCGCACAATTTGGTGATGTCAAATAACCAGAAATTGCCAGGAAGAAACCGAAAAGAGAAGTACCAAGCAGTGACTGTAAAAATCTACTGCTTGCTTGCACTAGGTCTCAGAGCAAAAGCCTGAATACAAGCTGCCCAGGCTCTTTGCTCAAACATGGCTCATTTGTAGGGCTGCGGTTTGGTAATGACGCTTCACAGTCATCAACCCGCAGCCCTCTGTGGGTACCCAGCCTGCCTTGGCAAACTGACCAGCAAAGGTGGAAAACATCCTCTTCAGATGCAAATGTTAAGGGAGAAGCATGATTTCTGGTGCATGACAATTTGCATACTGGTACTTGTAGTAATAAACAGTAATGAACCACGCCAAAGCAGGTAGGGCTTTGGTGTAGTGGCCAGGGTGCCTTTCAGCTACACTTCTGGGAAATGAAAAGCATGACTGGAAATTTCCATATGAAGAGCCTTGCTTTGGCACACAGTTTTCTCAGTTTATATGGTTCATGGGCAAAAGCAGAGAATGGCAACCTCGTGCTAAAAACCCCAAAGCCCGCCCTTACCTCACAGATGCCAAAAAGCAGAGAGGTGAGTTACAGAAACACTGTCACTCCACCACCAGGACCATTTGTCATAAGTGGTGACAGCACGGCGAGGACGGGTGGCACAGAGAGGAAGGACAGGCAGAGAACTGTTCTATGTGGGATTATGGATACTGGCTCATATTTGGGGTCAGCAGAGTAAGACAGCCTGCATTGTAGGTAACCCTCCTGCCCCCTTATGAACGTCAGTGATGCTCCAGATGTCCATCAGCTGCGACAGTAAGTCCATTTTCCGTCATCTGAAAGCCTAATTCAGTTTGCCCTGACTCTTAAACTTGATCAGATCACGGCTTGTTTTGTATCCAGACCTGCCTTATTCGCATTTGTGCTCATGTCTACTGACCACGTCACGAGCAGATGTCACTAACACAGGGAAACAGAGCAAACATGCGAAATGCTCCCCTAATCAGCAACAGGGTTTCAGTAAATACATCCAGACGATTAGGTATGCTCTAGGGTGAAATGACCCTGGCGTAGCAGGATAGCCAAAAGGTGCTGCTTACAAAATGCAACCATGAAGATGAGCAAAAAAGCCATGCAGAAATAACTGGGCACACACACTGCCACGGCATAGCCTCCAGATGTCAGCATCAACCCAAGCAAGAGAGAGGCACAGCGCAAACAGTGCCGAAAGACCCCACTTGCAGTCTATGCCTGCCAAAACGGTCTCTGCTGTCCTGCCTGGAACAGGCAGACAGACAGGAGGATTTCCAATTCACCTGGAAAAAGTGTTTGGCTCACAGACAAAACCAAGGAATGTAGTTTGTAGCCATGCATGCAAGTGTTTTATATTATAATGTTACTCCAATCTTCAAAAAGGGCAAGAAGGAGGACCCGGGAAACTACAGGCCAGTCAGTCTCACCTCCATCCCTGGAAAAGTGATGGAACGGCTCATTCTGGAAGTCACTTCTAAGCACATGGAGGAGGAGAAGACTATCCGGAGTAGTCAACATGGATTCACCAAGGGAAAATCCTGCTTGACCAATCTGATAGCCTTCTATGATGGCATGACTGGCTGGGTGGACGAGGGGAGAGCAGTGGATGTTGTCTACCT